>JAUBNZ010000462.1:0-17133 GCA_032355485.1 Bonnemaisonia californica
CCATGCATGAAGTATTTTTTATAGGCAGGGTGTTTGGCGTCTTGATTTTTGATGTCTGTACGATCTAATAGCCCTAAACCTACCAGTTCTTGCGTTACCACCTGCCCTACCTGTTGGTGATACGTAATTAGGTCATTACCCGAAACAAGTAGCTGCTGTGCCTGGCGCATGATGCGCAGAACAGCCTCGTACACAATTCGTTGGCGTTGTGTAAAACGTCCACTCACAGGCACCACTCGAGTGAGGTCTGCTTTGTAGTTGGCATACTCTGCCCCCACATCTAGTAAAATAGTATCTCCTGCCAGGCAGGGTTGATTGTTGGCCATATAATGCAGCACACAGGCATTAATACCCGAAGCGATAATAGGATCGTAGGCAAATCCTTTGGAGCGGTGGCGCGTGAACTCACCTATCAAGATTGCTTCAATCTCATATTCCATCGTACCAGGCTTGATGTGCGGCAATATTTTTCTGAATCCTTTTTCAGTAATATGACAGGCTTCTCTCATTAAGTCTATCTCTGGTGCTGATTTTACTACTCTCAGGTGTTGCATAATAGGCGCCAGCCGCTCATACTTGTGCAGCGGATACGTCGTCTTACACCACGCCATAAACCGTGCATCGCGTGTTTGTACTTCTATTACAGCCCTAGTGTGTTCATTACTATTGAGGTAAACATGCTCAACCTGTCCCATCAGAGTTTTAAACATAGCAGCAAAAGCATCAAGCCAATGAACGTGGGCAATGCCGGAAGCATCCATGGCATCTGCTACAGTGTACTTCTGTCCTTCCCAAACCATGATGTGCTCATTGGTTTCTTTGACGAAGAGTAGCGCTTTCCATTCTTCTTTAGGCGCATCTGGGTATAAAATCAAGATAGTTTCCTCTTGATCAATACCAGATAGATAGAATAAGTCACTGTTCTGACGGAATGGCATAACACCATCTCCATTGGTAGGCATGATATCGTTGGCATTGAGCACGACTAGAGAATTAGGCTTCAAATGCCTGGTCAAATTTTTTCTATTGTTAATAAAAAGGCTGGGATCAATCTTTTTGTAGCGCATAGTTTACTTACCGACGGCGTATTTTATTGATTGAGTGATGGCTTGTTAATACTTAATAGCACCTTCTTACCTCTCTTATAATATATTAGCTTTGCACTTATGAATAACTTTGTTGTTTCTGCTAGAAAATATCGCCCTGCTGTTTTTTCTCATGTAATAGGGCAGCCTCACGTTACCACAACACTCAAAAATGCGATTAAATACAATCACTTAGCACAAGCTTTTCTATTCTGTGGCCCCAGAGGGGTAGGTAAAACAACTTGTGCCCGTATCCTAGCAAAAACGATCAACTGCCAGCAAGTTACGGCAGATACAGAGCCTTGCAATACTTGTACCTCGTGCACAAGCTTTAATGATAATCGTTCCTTTAATGTCTATGAACTTGATGCTGCTTCTAATAATTCTGTAGAAGACATTCGTGCCTTAGTAGAGCAAGTCCGCTACTCCCCACAAGCGGGGCAATATAAGGTCTATATCATCGATGAAGTACACATGCTTTCTAATGCTGCTTTTAATGCCTTTCTGAAGACACTAGAAGAGCCTCCTAGCTATGCCGTATTTATCCTAGCTACGACCGAAAAGCATAAAATTATTCCCACCATTCTGTCTAGATGCCAGATATTCGACTTCCACCGTATTCAGCCTCAAGATATTGTCCAGAAGTTAAAAAACATTGCTCAGAAAGAAAGTATTGTTTATGAAGAAGAGGCGCTGTATTTGATGGGGCAAAAAGCTGACGGTGCGCTACGGGATGCACTTTCTATTTTTGACTTGATTGTCACTTTTGCATCGGGCCAGTCAGTAACACTACAGGCTACACGCGATCATCTACATATTCTAGACCATACCTATTACTTCAAACTCACCGATACTTTCCTACAAGGCAATGCTGGAGCAGCCTTACTAATTTATGACGAGATTCTTAAAGCAGGCTTTGACGGACACCACTTTATTACTGGTCTAAGTGAGCATTTCCGCAACCTGATGATGAGCCAAAATGCCAACACCTTACAACTTTTAGCGACAGCAGATAGCGTAAAGGAGCAATACCAAACACAAGAAGCACAGACAAGCCCAGCTTTTTTGTTCAAGGCTCTCGGCGTTACCAATCAGTGCAATATTTCCTACAAAAATAGTCATAACAAACGGTTGCATGTAGAGGTGGCACTGATAGAGCTAGCGCACATACAAGAAGATGGTCAGCTAGTAGGTGAGATAGACAAGCAGCCCAAGTCTCTCTCTAGCAACCCATCCAACAGCTCCCCTACGCCCAAGCCTGTCTCAACACCGTCTCTAGTTAAAAGCACAAACAAAAATAGTGCCGAGGATAAAACTGCTAACGTTATTGCTCAACCGCCTACTAACAAAGTGGAGACGTTGCAGTCAACCATTAAAACTCCTCAAATTAATCAACTCAAGAAAAATTTCAACCAGCAAACAACGAGGACGCTGCAGTCAACAATTAAAATTCCTCAAATTGATCAACTCAAGAAAAATTTCAACCAGCAAACAACACCGCCTTCTTCACAGAAGGCCACGCTAATAACGACCCAGCCATCTATAACGCAGGAGACTGTGCGTCACTACTGGCACGCCTATGCCAAGAAGCTTAAGCTGGCAGGAAAAATGTCAGAGTATAGCCTAATGAATCAAGAAATTACCTTGACAGAGACCACCATTGTTGTGAAGCTGGTAAGTACGGTACAACAAGATATCTTAATAGGGATTAAAGACGATCTAATGGCGTACTTGCGCCAAAATTTGCAGTGCCCAGGCCTTGAACTCAAGAATGTGGTGGTGCAACCAGAGAAAAGCACCAAGCCTTACACGGCACAAGAGAAATTTAAATATTTAGCACTTAATTCTATACCTGTGGTAGTATCAATAAAACCAGCTCTAACTTCGGTATCATTCAACCAGAACCTCATAATGTCTAATACAATTTCATTCTTCGTTCTTGGAACTTCTTCAAAAGTCGCAAGTGTGTCATCAGTTTCTGTTCTGCGAACATCCGTGGGGCACGTTCCCGCATTATAGAGCAGCTACAAACCAGCCAGTCGAAAACTGCTCTGAATGTTCTCCTATTTCAGCGACTCATTAAAGCCCTTAATACTTGCTTTTTTATCTCTTTCAAGCCCATCCGCCCTCTCCACCCAAAATACAAAACGTGTGACTTGGCATGCTCTCTGATAGAAATATTCGTGTATTGTTTAAGTGGGCCGAGTACGGAAACATCAAGTTGCCACATCATATCGCTTGTATGGGCGGACAAAGCAACTACTGCCAACTTGTGTTTCAAAATGGTTTCTATGACACTTGCAGTCATTTATTAACTCGCAGCATTATAGAATACAATCAAACAGTGCTTCGAGCTGTACTTCACTAGGAGAGCAGGCCAAATTTTGGAAACTCATTTCATAAAAGCATTTGTATCGACAATACGCAATTCCTTTCTCCCGAACGAGACGCAATACTTTGTAATACAATTTCATATTGGTTTTGAAACACCGTTTAGAGTATCATTTAGTTCCCGTACTCCCTTCAGAACATTTACCAGGCACTAAACAATCCCCAACGGCATTTTCGAAGTTTAGAAGTGTGACACGCTCTGTAAACTTGAAGTCAATTTCGGCCCATGGGGCCCTGTTACCAGCCTTTCTAAAACTCCTTTTTTTTACTTTGCCGGCCAAATCCCTCCCGGAACTGAACCATGTCCCATCAAGATTAAATATCTGCCATGCCCTTCGTATGTCATATTTCTCATGCAAGATTAGTAAATCTGCAAAGAATTCGCAAACCGTAGAACAGTTAAAATTTATAGTACAGACTTACTCCACTGGTCTTGTCAAACTCATGTCCAGCTGGGACCGATGCCTGTGTACAAGAGCTTCGGCCCATCGCTTTGAAAAATTACAAGTTATGGCTTCCAATCGCCTGTCACTTTCCTTACAGATTCCACAGCTAAACTTCACGCGGAACCCTGAGGCTCTCGCACAGAAGCTTGAAGCTCAAAACTCTCAAAACGGGATGCTTTCTTAAGTTTTTCCTTAAGGTAACCAAAGAATCTTCTTCTCGCTCTGTAAGAGCGGTGAGAGTCGGAAACTGTGAAAATGACTGAGAGAACCCATTAACGCCATCTAAAATCGGTGTAACAGGCTTCGGGATCCATTACTGTAGGGAAGACTCCGAAAAACAATCACGCCGAAGGCAACGATTTTTATCGATCGATGCTGCTGTCGTACAAAACGTCCGCTCGGGATATAGAAAATTAGTAACCGCGAGAGGGGGAGGGACGTTCCGAGGGAAACCGGGAAGCACAGGGATGAGGCTACTTCCATGGGCGCGCGAGCTGGGCCGGACGGTGATGGAATTCCGTAATGGGAGCCCGTAGCTTGTAGACTAGTTTAGGGCCGAAGGGTGCTTACCTCTTTATCTTCTTGGGTTGGCCGCGAGCAACTTGGTTAAGTGTGCTCGCGGCTTTCGCACCTCACTACTGTAAGAAAATTACTCTAATTCTATCATTTTCTAGTTACTTTCTATATCGCGCTACCGTATTTCGGAATATCTACGCTAGCCACTCCGGGACCGGGTGTCCGAGGTGACAGTAAAGTACGCCATGGATGATGGGCCGATTTGCTCGTTGGACAGGGCTCACACGTGGACGCCACCCAGCGCGCCACTGTTGCCACATGTACGGGTTACCTGGCTGTCTTCCTTAGCTGACCGGTTAACCGGAAGTGACATCCGAGATTGTATCACAGCTGCCAAGAAGTGGTAGCTCCTTCTCTGACAGAAGATAGAGATGATTTGAGTTCCGAGAGAGAACCACTTGAGCTGATTTTCTCGTCACAAATATTAGTTTCGCCATTAAGTCAGACCCGGGGACGATGAACGAATTGCCGGGAAACTGGGAAAACCATCAGGATCCTCAAACATTCGTGTTATGGCACGCGTTCGGTCGAGTTCCAAAGTTTCGGAAGGCACGGAGAACGGGAAGGAAGACGAAGTGGGGGTTTCGGCCCGGTAAGTGGAGTTGGAGTCGATCTGTGGCTCCTCGGAGGTGTAACTGCAAGGTCGGCGGGTCTTTTTGGGATCTGATTCACACTTATTTCATTCGCAATTTATTTTTTGCCTTGCTACGTGTATAACTGGTCCCAATGGGAGCTCCGGAGGTGTTAGTGTCATATCTGTACGGTTAAAATGTATTGTTGTGCTGTAAATGCGCCGTATAAGCATAATTTGATTACAATTTTTAGACAGAAACAGGGGCCTCCTGTTCAGCTACTGTCTGCCAGAGCTACCGTCGGTACTGTTACCCCTCACTGCTGGGATGACTTTAAACTCACCCTGTGGTTTAGTGGTTTACAGCCCTACCAAAAACCAGGTAAACAGATCTCGAGTTCGATGCTCGAGGAAGACGGTCGACAAGGTCGATTAGAAAGAAGTCGAGTATCCATCTAGCCTGCATCAGGACATCCAACACTCTTTAAAAATAAATCACATCACATCACATCCCTCACTCCTTGAATGGTACTGTGACGATTCGCAGAACGCAGAGGCGAAGGATAGGATAGAAAATTTTGGTTCGATCCTATTCAACGCAGCGCAGTAAACGAAAACGCGAATGTCGCCGGAGGTTGATGGTGGCACGAGAATAGGGCAATGTCTCTCAGCACAGTCCCTTCTCTGTGTGAGCGTGCCTTTACTCGGACCAGCTCGGTCCGTCTTAAATCTACTAGAAGGAAGAACAGAGATCCAAGGTACTACGTACAGTACTGTCGGCTCCTTTCTACTATCGGTACCTGCAAACCTTCTCGATGCTGTAGGTACCTAGGAAACGTTTCGGTACTGCAGGTGTAGGAAGGACAGTACTGTGTTACGGTACTGCAGATATCTACACTGCGGCCAGTAATGATAGGACGGGGGGGTCCATCCGGAGTAATGGGTTCCAACGAACATATTTTTAAATTATAATCAGACAGATCGATTCGGCGTATAAAAGAATGCCGTTACGGAGGTTTACTTTTATACATATGTTCGTTAAAAACAATACAGGGAGGAAAGTATTGAAACAACCCGCCAGTATTGATAGGACATTTCGATCCCGAGGCCCTTCTAATCACCCTTAAGGACTGTAAAGTTCTTTAATAATTTGTACAGCCCCCAGCATTATTAAGCACTTCAATTGCTCTAGAATTCATAAAAGTTAGAAGAGAATTTATGATAGAATTGTCGATATTTTCCCAACACTCAATCACGCAGTTGAAAAGCTCACTTTGGGATGAAAACTGGCGCCCACCCCCATAAACCCGGCCTGCAAGTATTCCCCAAAGGTTCTCTATCGGATTTAATTCAGGTGAGCGCGCTGGCCACTTCATCAAGCGAACTCCGTTATCATAAAACCACTCCCTTGCATTCCGGCTTACATGAATGAGTGCATTGTCTTGTTGATAGATCCGTTTAACCGGCATTTTAAAGTCTGAAAATTGCATTATGTGCTCCTCCATTAAAGCTAAATAGGTCTTCGTTGTTTGACTCCCCTTCTTCTCTTCCAAATTGGTCTTACCAAAATAGGAAAATGCATCCGAAAACATTACTCCTCCACCGCCATTCTGCGGCCGAGACAAAACCTTCTCCTCCATTCGAATGTCATGCCAATAGCTGTACAAGCCTTCTGGGACGTCCAAAGAGAACCTCTTCTCCTCCGAAAACAGCACCCTTGACACTTTTCCTAGATCCCTGCTGACATGAAGACGAGCCCATTCAATCCTCCTCTCTTTGTGAGATGGTGTGAGGGGAGGTTCCTTCTGCATCTTGTTAAACTTCAAATTCGCATTTCAGGTCAAGTATGACTTGACTGAGCTGACACTAACAGGGAGATTGAGGCGATTGCGGAGCTCCCTTGCGGGAAATTGGTCATTGCCTGCCTCCCGTACAAGGCGGGGCTCTGCCTGAGGGGATAATTTTCTAGGTCTCCCAGGTGGCACTGCCTTGCCGTATTTCTCTGGATCACGGTGAAAGATTTCAATGGCATTCTGACAGCGTTTGATCTTTTTTGAGATCATTTGCAAAGACAAATGCTCACCATCCAGTGCTCTGATCATCCCCTGTTCCTCCGGTGTCAATCTCCCGAAACGGCCCATTATTTTCTCCCTCGAACAAGCAGAAACCTTCAGAAAGATGAGGGAAGGTGTCGAAATTAGTTTAGACTATAAGAAAGAGCGCTAGGCTTAACAATCGGAAATTGTCCTATCTATCAATACTCGCGGGTGTTTTCAATACTTTCCTCCCTGTATTGTTTTCAACGAACATATGTATAAAAGTAAACCTCCGTAACGGCATTATTTTATACGCCGAATCGATCTGTCAGATTATAATTTAAAAATATGTACGTTGGAACCCATTACTCCGGATGGACCCCCCGGTCCTATCATTACTGGCTGCAATGTAGAACCTGTTTCCTGTTGAACCACTGGGCTCAGACTGTAGTCCCTGTAAGCTGGCTACTTCGCTACTGTAGATTGAATGTAAAACATTATCGCTGCTGAGAAGGTTACTAACCTGCTACAGTGAGGATAGACTGATACTCAACTCGACTGAGGAGTAATACCGCTGCGCCAGCTCGGCGCTCTGAGTTTACCTGCGTTGCAGGATCCCAAGAGTATGGGAAATACTCGTGGCGCGGTGAGGTGTTACAGTACATCCATGATAAAACGTGATCGATGAAGTCGAATATTGTAGAGCATAGCCATACTGAACGCATTTCTACCCCTGTCTTCTCTGCGTTTCGAAGTTCTTTTTATTTCAGGAATGAACTCACCGTTCGTTTACCGAGGCGTCAGTTTCTATCCAGTGTTGCTCATCATATTTACGGACTAAGTAAGAAGCATACGTTGCAAATGATAGACTTTTCATCAATAGCTTCATTCTTAGCCATATATTTCCAAGAACTAGCAGTCGTGACTGCGTTCTCTAACAACATTCTGTTGTAAAGTACGATAACCAGCCTCTACTGTGTAGTACTGTGGGTGGTACTTTTGCGACTAGATTCAATTTTCCTCCTTCTCATACTAGCTTACAACAACAGCGAGTTGCTATCAAAGTAAACCTAAGAAGAAACATTCCAGACCCGGAAGCCCTTCTTCACCTGCCAGCGGAGAGAAGCCGGAAGAACAAAGTCTGAACACAGAAAGATTTTCCTATGAGACTCCACATATCAGTCTCTCGCTAATCCTACTTTACCGAGGATATCACAGCAAAAATGATTCTGGAAGCTACAGTTAATTTAGTACTACCACGATACATTGCAGTTTGGGACGTTTTCCAGACGCCTGCCGCAACACTGCTATATATCAGAGACCACTGTTCCGGATTAATATTATTGTTTAATGCTAAGTAAGATTGTAGACAATTGTAACTGCAATCACCAAGGTACAGAGTCCGCAACTAATGCCTAGGGCTAGGGCAGACGCACCAGCATCTCCCATTCTTGCAAATCACGCGACATAAACGGCTCGGGCAAACAGGGGCAGAGGGGCGCGGGAAGACTGTCTTAATTGTGGAAAGTGTTTCGCCTACCTCCTCCAGGTGCTTGTTGGTCTCTGCAAATCGAATTAAATGTTCTTCAACAGCCTTGGAAGCCTCACCGAAGTTGATCTTTGCTTCTATCAGCGCATTCTGCTTCTGGCGAAGCGTGTTACAGAGTTCAGTTTCGGACACACAAGTGTTCCTGGCCTCCTGGGCTTCCCGCTGCACGGACTGAAGAACGGCTAGGGCGGACTCCTTTGCCTGCTCTACGTTCAGGGTCTCGTCTTCCAGACGGAACTTCTCTGCCAATAAATTTCGTTGCTGTGTGATAAGCATGTTCATCTGGCGCTGCTGCTGCGGGGTAGCCATGCGCAGAGCTTCCGCAGTCAGTGTGAGGGTTTCATCATGAGTAGTTTCCAAAGCCCCAGGCAGGCGAGCGAGAGTGGAGGTGATGATAAGGGCAGCAATGGCAACAAACGTAAGCCTGGCCATTTTTGAGAAGAGAGGAGATGATACAGTTCTGGGAGCAAGTGAGGTGCTGTGTAAGACGTAGTTGTTGTTGTTTCTAATGGAGTGTTTGGAGGGCTATGTGTTGATGATATAGAGATGGCAAGTCTCTTCGGACGTAGCGTCTTTTATATAACAGGATGGCAATGCATAAATGTTTCAGGAAGAAGGAACATGTCCAAACTGTCGCTGGGGCAACTCAAGCTGGAATTCTCGTCTACGGATGCTATTCTGTGAATCGACTGTCGCTGGGGCAACTCAAGCTGGAATTCTCGTCAACGGATGCTATTCTGTGAATCGATGAGCTCAAAATTTGGAAAATCCCCGTCAAATGTCAAGTGGGCGCGTCGATAGCCGAAGAGAAATGCTTTGAAACTTAAATGTCATAAGGGGTACGGATTTTTGAAACAATGGAACGAGATCGCGAGGATAGTTGAATTGCAATCGTTATGAAATCCATATTTGGAAGCTGTTTCGTGAGGTCTTGTAATAAGCAGTCCCATTTGAAGAGCCTCATTCTGGGTTTTAAATTTGAGAGCACGTAATCCCTGGGAATCTAGGCAGTTCTCACCCATCTCGCAACACAGAAATTTATCTGCAGACAATAGCTTGCTAGTCAAATAAGCTAGTTCTTTCGACCATGATTGTACAGATAGAGCTCATACAATGTGGAACGAATAAGTGGCATCACATCACGTTGTTACACAATGTGCTTACCTTTGGTAAACATTTCTTCTTGCCGTGTGGATTTTAACTGAAGTTGACTTTGTTCAAAATGTTAAGTTAAAGTATATAGAGACACATCGCTCTCTGATTGCCTAGATGTGGATTTGAAATGAAACTGGCTTGCTGTCGTATCCTATTATCCCTTTGCCTCCCATGCCAGGGGACACTCTGTGGGCTGTGTTCAGAGTCTAAGTGCTTGGTCGTCTAGCGTCATTGGACATCTACACAGGACTAATTGGTCTCGTTGGGTGTGGAGATCCAATAGGCATGAGTACGTTAGGATAATGATTGTTATCGACTGACCCACCAGGCAACTGGCAGTTCGATGACTGAAGTATTGTTGGTGGCATAGGCTTCAGATTTCCCTGGTTTCACGAAAAAATGATCGAAATGTTGAGAAGAACGTCTGTCCAATTAAATATATATGCGGACCGCCTTAGTGTGCACTCTCACCAGCTGCTACCCTTCCGAACATGGCAGCTTGCAACATGTTGGCCACAACAGCATACTTTTCTCAAAAATATTGCACCGCCGTCTGCTACCCCTACCGTATCTGAATTTTTCGATTTGTGAAATTAAAACTCGCATCAACCCCATAAAGTGCCTTCTCTCCCATATACCGTAAGATACCCTTCTATCTCAGTGGTCATATTATGACCACAATATTACGGAAGAATTGATGGGAATGTTTCCAAAATTACGTTCTCGAAATCTAGGAAAATGGAGAACGCCTCAATAGTCTTGATTCAACCGTTAGCAGATATACGATGCTTGACATCTACAGTATGATGCATGATATCCATCAAAGCGAGACTTACCGACCAATGTGTCATAGGCCACCCAAGAAGGAAACAAATCAGAGGACTTCGGCAAACTTCGGCAAACCGGATGGTCGCCAACATTTCTTTCTGAGCTGTTGAACTAGGAGTATCGTGGACGGATAGCATTATTCTAGGGCTCCCTGAGTTATCACTGTTGACATTCTTCCTCGTCAAAAGGAGAAAAATAGTTTGATTGTACCAACCGGAGCAAGCAGATCTGAAGCGATATATGCATCGAGTTGCAAGTTTACCGATGAACCCAATGACGTCTTAGACGACCAAAAATTCTCGAAAAGTCGAAACGGGTTGCGAAAATCGACAACCGAATCATGCCAGAACGGTAGGCCGAGTACAGTATACATAACACGTATGAAAATGCATAGTGGAACGAATGGCCATCCATCCAGTCTCCTGTATTCGCATGTAGAACGCCTTGCATCACATTGTTACATATAGTTGCAGTGATTAGATGGACGGGCGTCAGACCGGAAAAGTACAGTAGGTACTATTTAGTCGTAGGCATACTCGTTTTGGCGTTGGCATATGAGTATTAGTGTTGACTTGCGGAAGGCCCTCATGAAGTACTGTAGGGCCAACTACCGAATGGTAGGGGGCTTTAAACATGTATCAAAGAAAAAGACAAGGAGAAGGCCAAGAAATGCCAAGAAATGCTGTGCAGTTCTTCGCGGTCTTCCTGTAAAAACGCAGTACATTAACAGTACACTACACGTACAATGCCATGACAAGGCATTCTACTTGCACATGTAGTGTTATCATGGCACCTTCTACTACTTTATTACAGTTACAGCCATTCAATGGTTTGTCTTTATTATTTTTTAATTAAAAAAGAATTAAAGAGAATAAAACTATTAAAGTAGTTCATCATTCCTTTTGTACCATGAAACGGCAATAATGTTGCACTTCCAACCAGATTCCCTCTTAGTTCTCATTTTGAACAGTGAAAGGGCATGTCCGGGCCTTGCGCTATGGTCAGGTCAATATACTGTATTATATGTACGTGTTACTTTCGGACCGTAGCCCTGGCCCCCGCCCTCGCACATCTTTTCACTGTTCAAAATGAGAGGTGGGAGGGAGTCTGTTTGCAATGACATGAGCACGCCATTGGCAACCGTGGAAACTTTGTGAGGCTCCGTGAATTCTGCTTTTATCTTCAGAATTTTTTGTCGAAACCTCAAAAATCGAGGAGAGAAGTGGTGTCAGGAATCCTGCGCCAAAATCAGAATCGTGATGCAGGACGTCCCAGAACAGAAAGGATATTTTACCCGTTGAGAACGGTAAGTAGGGCTGCTGTCCATTCGAAGCATGAAGCTGAAGTAATGTAATCTACATTGTTGGATGCACGACTATATTGTACTTATAATCAATCATCACCAACCACTGCCAACAGACCAGAGCGGTGATGGGAGTCATAATTTATAAATTTCCTAAAGCATAATCGACAGGCCCAAGGAGGCCACTTTTGAGTCCTGTCAGGGGTTTAGGACATTAGCTTTTCCCCAAAATGAAATGATTTGGAGCAAGATCAAGACTTTTGGGGTAGTTTGGCAACATGCATAGGTCCCTGAGCTCACATGAGAAAGGCTACACCGAAGGAGATCTTAGGTTCGCAATGGCATTGTCGTCACAATTTGATCTCTCTGTACCAAAGGTGCTTCAGCAAAACATACCTTATTCCATTGTAGGTTGCTTTGGGTGAGTCTTAATTATTATCGTGCCGCCGATCCAGGTCATAGGGAGTACATCAACTCTGGCAGGTACGCCACGCCACGTCCATGAAAACAGCCGTTGGCAGTTCATACCTCGACGAAAGTACAGCAAATCTTCCGCAAATCCGAATTGTCCTATCACCATTATGTAGTACCCATGCACCCCTTGAGGGGTGGAGACAATCTACGAGGGCAGTACCCTTCGAGGGACACAAACGAGAAATCAAAATCTTCTCGAACATGTGCTCTGGGTACTTTTCAGGACAACACACTCAAAGTACAACTCATTTTTCTATTTTCTGTGCTCTACTCTGAATTTCTGCCGTTCTCTGTAGATTCAAGACCTGGTTAGTCCCAAGAACATCACTGGGCACAATTAATTTTAATTTAGGGGTTCTCAACCCTGACCTGTTACATTTCGTCAGTAAAGTACTCCTATACTGTAATGTAAACATACCAGACCACCTCACCCGTTCCCCTACCTCGCAAGGATCTCCTGTTGACAGGAATTGTTGGCACAAGCAATTGTTGGCATCCTGTGTCGTCAGTGACAATTGACACAGGCCCCCAACGTGTGACCGTTTGACTCATGATAACATTGGTTGTGGAATGGACAAATGTTCTCCAGGCCACTAAATCTGCCGATTAAACAATAAATAAGACTACTGACCTCCAAATACAACTTCCAACCCACTAAGTTGGAAATCACCATATCCAGGCCACTAAGTCAAAAAATAGATTGTCCTGAACCATGAACAACTCTTCGGGCCACTAGAATAATTACCGTGAGACAGAGGGGTTATTCCTGGGACCCAAACAAACATTTCCTTGCAGTGATGACGTCACCACCCGTGCTGTTTGAACCAGAGTGCGTCACGGGGTTTGTCGATAATGGGGGTTGTAGGGCATTGCTGGATAGGCATATACACACTTTTAGTTGGTCATCACCAATACAACTTGCAGATATTTTGTCTGTAAACATTCTCAGCGTCTCTCCCGCTCTCATCATGAACTGACTTCCAATCCCCTGTTCTTGATTGGACAAAAATTCCACGTGGCTATTCTGTAATAATGCTCCTACTCAACGTTCATATTATGATACAATATTGTGCTTGAAACTAATACTATGACCTCCTTACGATGGATTTAGTAGCCTGGAATATGTGATTTGGAGGTTAGTGGCGCGGAAGTGCTGTTTAGAGGTGGAACGTTGTAAAACTTAATTTAGTGGCCTGGAAGACTCATCTAGAGGTTGTTCGATTGATTTAGTGGCCAAATGTTCGATTTATTGGCCTGGAAAACACCAGTCCATTGTGGAATGGAGTCACAGAGCCAATGACTCTAGATTTGACTGTTACGCCTATTTATTCTAGTTTGGCAGTTTGCTGTGATTGGTCAGATGTGCCCCCTATGGTAGGCTGACAGGATGTAATTCAGTGAGGTTGGGATGTTACGTGTTCAGACCCCCCTGCTCGCTTCATTTGGGAGATGAGATTAGGGAGGTTATGTGCAGTTGAGTGCATGTGTCTGCAAGTCTGACAGTGGAGACATTCTTTGTGAAGATGTCGGCCTTCTTGCGCATGTCGGGAATGAGTCCTATTATTATGGTGCGCTTAGTTATGTGGTCATTGAGGTGATGGAAGCTGTCGTACAAAACGTCCGCTCGGGATATAGAAAATTTGTAACCGCGAGTGGGGGAGGGACGTTCCGACAGAAAACGGGAAGCACAAGGATGAGGCTAGTTCAATGGGCGCGCAAGATGGCCCAGACGGTGATGGAATTCCATAGCGGGAGCCGGTAGCTTGTAAAATAGTTTTAGTGCCGAAGGGTGCTTACCTCTTTATCTTTTTAGGTTGGCCCCGAGCAACTTGGTTAAGCATGCTCGCGGATTTTGCACATCACTACTGTAAGGTAATTGCTCTAATTCTATCATGTTATGGTTACTTTCTATATAGGGCTACCGTCTTTCGGAATATCCACGCTAGCCACTCCGGGACAGGGTGTCCGAAGTGACACTCCGGGACAGGGTGTCCGAAGTGACAGTATAGTAAGCCATGGAGGACTCTCCTCTTATGTCGCTGGACAGGGCTCATACGGGGACGCCACCCGGTGCGCCACTGCTGCCACGTGTACGGGTTACCTGGCTGTCTCCCTTAGCCAACCGGTTAACCGTAAGTGACGCCCGACATTGTATCACAGAAGCCCACGGAGATGTAGCAGTGTTCGGAATATCGGCAGACGCACAGCACACGCACAATAATTTGCCCAGGAACATAAAGGGTTAGAGAAGAAGGAAGTAAGGTATTTATAACAGAGTGAAGTCAGCTAGAGTTGGCAAAAGTGTGGGGTACCGTGAGTTAGTCCCCCTCCAGTCCTTGAGGTAATTTATGTTTAAGTAGGCAATCAAGTTGGGTATCTGGACGACGAACGACGGCGATAATGACGCCTGCCCCGCAACTTGTCCCCATCGTGGGGCAACAGTGCGTTGATGGCTTGTGCGATGACAAAGTTTCAGTTGTTGGGCACTTGTCACTACCAGTGACTCGTGCACTCTCGAAAGAAGCATATGCAGGAATGCCGGAACATGCAGCGACGTTTTATCGGGGTAATATTGTTTGCAATTTTCAAAGCTGGTAGATGTTCTACGTATACTGGCGTGGTGGGTAAGGAGGAGGTGAAGGTTGTTGAAAGTTTGCCAAACCAGACGTTCCGTTGGGATGCGTGGGATACCGCGATATACTTAGCCTGAAAAGTTGAAAGGGAAACTAATTTTGTTTCGTCGTAGTTCAGTGCATAGGCGCAGCGTTGTAAGTGTGCACTGCTCCTGTATAGAAATTTCTACTAGGTGTGTTGGCGTAGTTAGCAACCACATGAGTGGCGAGCTGAGTCGGTTTGCCAGTAGGTACGGGAAAATTTATGCTATGGGTGTGCGTATGTGTCGTAGATATCGGGGAAGATGCGGCCAAGATAGAGATGTCAGGTTCGACATAGTTGTTGCTAAAGTGGGCCCACTGAAGTGGATTTCCGGCCAATTTCTGTCCGTGTTATATCGATGTTCCCTAGTGCGGAGCGATAATGGGTGGCTTGTGATGGTGTGAGTGGGATGGAATTTTGTACCGGATATTCACTGGATTTCTCTGTGTATGGGGACGGCGTTGGGTTACTTTCGGACATAAGGGTGTTGTGGGTAATTTGCTTAATGGCAGTAAATTGGGATAGATGGATTCCACTATAGGATTCCGAATAGGAAAACGTCCAGCCAAGGTACTGGGTGGAGAGACCGGTACGCCTGATGCTCTAATTTTACGCAGTTTTTAGAGTTTTTTGATGAGGAGAGAGTTAGTTGCGAGTACAAGGAGGTCGCGTCCATACTAATAGCCAAAAGGATGTAGTGTTTTTCTCTCTTGTGCATGAAGGCTGAATTGGTTGGGGTTAGTGTGGGATTGGGTGTAGTGGTAATCTTTCAAAACGATAATGAGTGCTATAGAGTATCTAAATGAGGCCAGGGGAGTTCTACAGAGATTACGGGTGAAAATGCCAACGTGTCCGGGATTTTTGAGGTATCCATTGAAGCGATGTGATTATTTGACGTAGGAAATATATGCCGGGTCGTATGGTTCGGGAAGGTATGCCACCGTAATGTCAAAGGCTTCCATCTTTAGGGTACGTTTGACAGCGATATCGATTAGGAAGCAGAGTGTTTTACGTTTGGCCATGTACGAAGTTGTGCGATATGAGTCGAAGTGTATGCTTGGTATCACCCTTTAGCACCGTAAGGTGAGGTGGGCTTTGTACCGTTGGGTATCGCCATTGGAGAGGCTTTGAAATGCAAGGAGGGAGGGTAGGAGAACATGAGGTTGTCAGGGGGTACTTCACCCCCATCCCACCAAGAGAAGATTGGAGGGAAACCCTGTTCATCTAAAGCCACTAGCACGTAGGTATACATATGAGGCCACTTCCGCCGGATGGAGAAGAGGCGATAATACTACTGGTTTCCACTGCTACTCTAAGCCCTGTAAGCCCTCGAGACGGGTTGGTAGACATAGTAAAGTATCATAACTACCCCACTGCGGGTGTATCTTGGTGGATTGATGTCATTGGACGAGGATAAGGGGCTACCAACCACCGACTCTCATAAGAGAGTACCGGGTAACCTATTACTATCCTACCCACTAAATGGGTAGGATAAGGGGCCTACAACCGCCAACCCTATGGGTGGTCTAAAGTTTGGTTATTGCTAACGAGATAACAGTCCAGCCACCTGGCATGGGTGGCCGACGAATCTCGGGCCATCCAATAACCATCAGCGGGCTTGGAGATAGCCCGCTGATTGGCTGACTGAGGCTATAGTGATTTTATTATGTAGAACTTATTTTAAGGGGTTAAGTATATAAAACTGCAAATATATATCACTCCGCTTATCGCAGTGACCCTAAGAATAAACGGGTACCCGAGTTCCGCCTTGAAACTGGTCTGCTTGTGGAACTCCTGCAACCGCGACTTCCTCTGAGTTCTCCCCGTCTCCGGGAGAAACAGACTACATATGCTCGCCCTTTGGCTCCCCAGGGCTCGCGTACCATCCTTCCGACCCGTTTCTTCGTCGTCCCACTTGTGGGACAATTCAACTACCAAGGTCGCCCCTGCCCCAGGACAGCCTGTCCTCCAGAAGGCCACTAAACCTCGGCTCCTTCCCTTTATTGTGACACGGGAAGGACTATTTTCTTCGCCTCCAGCCTTACGTCGTCCCTTAAGGGGATG
>JAUBNZ010000463.1:0-17124 GCA_032355485.1 Bonnemaisonia californica
GACTCACCCTCGCGGGCGAGCCAGAGTGCCGAGAAGCAGCCTCAGTACTTCCCAGCCCGGATGCGACGGGAAATACTTGCTCTCCGGCCACACCGCTACTTGATACTAGGGACACAGTATACGGAGGGTGCTCAGGCTGTTTCTGTACATACTACAGATATGTGACTTCCCTCAAGGAGTTCATGGTATATTGGAGTCAATGTGACGGCGGTTGGCGATAGGAGGTGACGGATGCAGATGCAGGTGGGCTGTCGGTATGCACATTCAATATTGGCCCGTCTGTATGGATGGAAATGTTAAAAGGAGTGGGTCTCTTCCGGTCTCGTCTCCATCCAGCGCGAAATCTGTACCCAACTCTTACGACTGTTCTTGATAAATGCACAGACGGTACGAAGTCCATGTGGCAAAAAATCACTTCCATGTAGTCAAGAAGGCATTCAAGCTCCGCCATGCAGGTGGGCGACGGTTGCCCTTGTGCAGGTTGGGATGGATAGAAAAGAGAGTTTTAGGGGACGTAGCTGTTACAAAGAGCTCATTAGAAGTGAAATTGCGGGATCAGGGGTTACGTGTGCTCGCCGTGCGATGGGAAATGCGCGTTTTCCCTTCAAATATACACCTCTGATTAAGTGTTCCCAGCCCTGCTAATAAAATCCTTCTCCGAAAGATCACCTTACTTCCCAGACCACGCCATCAATCTCATGCTGCTCATGATTTCATACTTTTAAAAATCCATTGCCTATGTTTGTTGCTGCTCTTCATCCAAGAACCAATTCTCGAATTTATGCCATGGTTGCTTTCAAGTGTAAGCCTATGTGTGCCTAACGGTTCGGTTCGCCACTCATATGTTTGGAGTTGCAGTTGCTTTTAATGCAAGGTAGGGATAGCCTTTCAGTCTAAGCCTCCATGTGCCTAAACCTTTGGATCGCCACTGTGATTTTCGGAGTTACAGTTGCTTTTCAAGCGAAGAAGGGATCACTTATATCCTTAAAGTCGAAAAAACTTGAAAATGTAAATCATTCAATTTCATCGTTTTTACGTACCGTGATAACTCCCATCGTTTCCTCCGTCACAACGTTTCATGCCTGGTAGGGAATGTTTTTCGAAACACCAATATTAAGTTCCCCTTCCTGTCAGAAGCTTTATGTACCTCGAAGGATACAAATCCTCAATCTGTGTTCCCCTAATAATCTTTACGCGTTAACCCCATAAACACTGGGGTTTTTGTCATGCCGTACAAGGTCTATCTCAACTACTATTTCTCACGAAGCCTACTATCTTACCTCCTCCGTCCGAACTTCTCACGATTTCAGGTTCATGTCGAGCAACCTCCCATAAAACGGCTCCGTTTTCCCTGCTCCGACAGAAACAGCAGTACTCTTGGAAGCGCCGTCGTCCACCTGACTGTGAATTCCGATAGACAACAATGTCACCTTCCCCAATAATAATATGCAACTTCCCAGCCTGCCCATAGCAGCATTGAGCCGTCTCCACTGATCGAGGAATCCTATCTTGTGTCTCCAATTGCTTCGTGTGCAGGTTACAATAATTACCTCTCGGTCCTGACCCTGCATCGAATCAACTGTGCAAACTGAAACGTTCATATATCGTCTAAAATCGTAGCCTCGAAATATTCCGTCTGCTCTTCGAAGCACATTAGTGTAGGAATTTTTGGAGTCCTGGTCCTGACACAGAAGCTCGGACAAGCAAGTGCCCCTTTTATAGGAGTGACCAAGAACTCGCGCGGGCTTCCACCACGGATGGACGACCGCTGCCTCGCGGGACCTAGGGCTAGGAATCCCCTCCCCTTTGATGCAGACTGACGTAACCGCACTTCTGCGAAAGGTGCAGTCCTTACATATTTCCTATCTGGCGAGAGTTGCATCTCAACGCGAACGTACAACGATCTCACGGCGGCTGTGCGACCGTGACAACAGTGTGGACGGCCAACTGGAACACGTGGCACCCCTTTAGCAGAGTACACCCGTACTGTATGTTAGTTACAATTGGCGATAGATGTAGATACAATAGCCTTTACTGATACACTTGCTAGAAACGTAAAGTACTTGATGCAATAGGCAGCATTACAGTAAATTCTTAGCACAACCTTAAGTACCGCCGGAGAAACCCGACCGACGATCAGTACAGAGGCAAGCGACTTTGAAGGTAGACCAGAGACCTAAAGTCTGACGATTAGTTTTGTGCTTCGCGTCATCTCGCGCACGCGCGTTCATTTTCATTATCGCTTGCTAGCGCGCATGTGAATTTTTCAGCCTAACGGCTTCTAGGGTTGGTGCCATTACACTGGGTCTCTACGCAGAACCCCTCGCATCTAGATCACGGAACCTCCCGAGCATTCACGGTTGCGAGCTACGCGAGTACTTGCCTCATTTCCACTCTCTCCTGGTCGGCTTCCCTGATCCCTCTTTCTCCTACCTCTACCACCGCTATCGCGTTACGAGGGATCTCTCCCGGCCCGTTTCCTCCCCTTTTCCCCAGGTACGAATCCTTTCGGGAACTCCACAGTCTTCCAACTTTTCTGGTCCCACAATTAGTTATCTCTGCAACTTGTGCCTTTTACGGCGCAATCACTGCTATTTCATTCTGCAGATTAAAGGTCGCATGAGATGTGCTCACCAGCCCCCTATGACTTGTTCGACAATTCTGGCCTCTAATTCATTGAATATCTTCCCACTACCAGTGTTGCTCTCCGGTCTCAGTAGGCTGTCATGTGTCAATGAAGGTAAGTGGTGCATAGTATCCTTCAGTACTGCCCCGCATATCACGGCTGATTGAATTACAGTCTGTCAAAAATGTGTTCGCTCTCAATCCATCTCTCACCTTGTTCTCATAGAAAATCCTGCCGTGAACAGCGGACACCGTGGGGTGCATACGGTATTGGAATTTGAGCATATGTGTGTCGCACCACTTTGATGATGCCAAACGCTTGAAATGTGACCCAAGAATTGTCTCAAACTTAAGCCTTTCATCCCCGCCTGCTCTATAACGTTTTCGGAATGGCATATCGACGGCGACTGGTTCTGGTCTCCGAATTGCACAACGTGTGAGGGAGAATGTTCGGGTTTAAATCCACCTTTTGTTCTTCCTCCAAAATTTCGTGCATGCACTAGGCCCCTCAACAGATCGGGCTCCTTAATTTGCGCAGCATCGTCAAAAATTTCAATATCAAACGTGGAAAGTGTTCTGAATTCAACCGCACCAGCACTGGAAAAAGTTGTGAGCACAACAACACTTTCTTCGGCAAGGGCTCACCTCGCCTTACCTCTGGGATCGAGAGTCGAGGACGTTCTTTTCGAAAAAGAAAATCATCATAACGTAATTCCGTGGATTCCATTTTGAAGTCCGTGAGTCTTCGAAAATCATAACCTCTCCTTGCAATCCTCGTCATCTCCGGATACATTATCGCTTCATTTCCATCATCCATTCCTTTCCCCGACAATCGATTAAAATTACATCCACTGCTGTATTTGATCCTGCATACGCAAGAATTCTGGTTTCTTCTGAAGCCGTTCTTCTCCTGCACGCGTCTCCCGGGCCATCCAGCACTTCACTTGCTCCTTACAGACATTTCCAATAATAATGTGATGAATAATCGCTCCAATCATAGCTACCATGCATGAGGTTTTCCCAGTTCCTGGTGGTCCTTGAATTATAGACATAATGGTCGAATCCCTTCTGCATGTTCCAATGTTTCCTAGTGCCATAATCAATCCTTCGTACTGAGAGGCGTTGATGACCCTGCATCTCTTCAATGATTCAATATAAGCATTGCTTCCTCTTTCAACCTTCCTCCTCCTTCGTAATTGGTTTGGTGAAGATATAGAAGGCAATCCTTTCTGAGGAGATGGTAGTGACGTTCTTAGCAGGGAATCAATAATTCCCGGAGGCAATTCGCGGCTGTACGAGATACTCGTGAAGATAGTAATGAGTGCCGATATCTGGACGAGGGGTTTGAAAGCAATCATATCACCAGTTAACACACATTTGCAGAACTTCTTCACCCATGTTTTATGTCGGAACCAAAGCCGGATTGTGTAGGATCTGGATATTAGATGCATCAATGGAAAGGTCTGGTCGAGAAGAGTTCAGCGGTGTAATCTGTTATTTAAATAGATGAAACAATAGTTGTATTTACTTTCGACCAGCACCATTAGGATGGGACCCAGGTCCCCCTCCTGTATGGAACTGCCTAATCCTTATCGTGCCTTAATAACAGTTCTAAAACTTAAAAGGTAACGATTCAGGCAAGAAGAAACCAACGCGGAGTGTCCTTGGCGCAGTTGTCTATAAACTGTGGGCTCAGTGAAATGATCGGGAGTCGAACCCACAGTAGATATTTCTACTGCGCCCTTTCTTTCCTCTGAATTACACGGCATTAGGCCATTTTAAAGAGCATCATTGCACCCATCCACTTGCCCTCTATTTTTTTGCATACGGTAGAAGCCACTTATACCCGCCTCAAGCGGCGGGTAGGCGTGGATTCCACCAGAAGCTCTAAGGAGCCTGTAATTCTGAACCATCATACGCATCGTGCGTGCCAGCCAACTGGCCGTCCTCGCTATCCATCACGTATTGCCGACCGGCTTCCCAACAGCCATCTATAACAAGAATGAACGCCCTCCGAAGAGCCGCCCTCGTCCAAAATGGCTCTCGCGAGCCCCATGCCACACCGACCATCTGTACCCAACCTCTAGCTGTCTCATATCCTTAGAACGGAGGTATGGAGACCACAACTACAACCCGCTGCCCTTTGTCATCCAGCGTGGCCATGGCACGCGCCTCTGGATCGTGGAGAACCGCGGAGAACCGCGAGTATCTCGAATTGCTCTCCGCCGTAAATCAGGGCCACTGCCTTCCGCTTCTCGTTCTCCAACTTTGTTGGCATGGAGTTCTGATAGCTCATTTTTAGCACTTTCTCCGACTACTTCGTCGAATCAAATCAGGTTTTTGACATATACAACAAAAGCAGATACACTTGGTATAAGGAAAAGAGTTTCGAGTTGTTCGGTAAGGTGGTAGCTATTTGTTGGGATGAGGATGAATTCGATACGTTCTCCATTGCCACTGCCAAGGGTGTAACATTGCTATTCAATTGTTCCCTATTTCATTGTCAAAGTACTGGTTCTCAACGGGTATATATGGTGCAGTCACTGAGGGTCGCCACATGACTGTGACAAATTTAGCGGATTTCATTGTGCCACCGCCAATGAACAATGGAATCTTTAACCTGGACGTGTCTATCCACGAGCTTTGCACTATTACTTCCAAGAACCAGATTTGCGCATTATTGTCAAATGGGCAACTCTCTTGTGTTTCTTTCCAGCATCTTCTTTCCCACGCCCAATTCGAAACTCGCCGTAAAGCGGGGAACGCACTCTTTGTAAGACGAGAAGAATTCCACATTTCGGCCCCACTTTCTATGGAGTCGCCGTGCAGGGCACTTCGTGTACCCGTCTTCTTGAGCAAGTATTTGTTAGTTGCTGTCTGCCCGAAGACAAAATAGAAGGCAACCGAGAAGGAACTTTCTGATTCAATGTGTTTTACCGCCGCAACAAAAGAGATTTAAATGGAGCGAGTACTATATTGATGGTCGTGTCACAGCAATTTCAAGTTCAACAACTGTATCAAAGTCGTTGATCTTCGTGGAATCTCACAACTCTATCATCCGACTTATATTTTCAGAGGCGTATGCCAATCTTGCGCAGGCCGACGATATGCGAATGGATTTAGCTGGGGAAGCAATTCCAATGGTAGATGTAAGCGTGAATGCGGGGAACACCCTAATCGTGGTCCTTGGGTTTCAAAATTCAGTTTTCCTTTCAAGAGAATACACATCCTACAGTGTCATCAAGGGATTCCTGACGTACACAATAAGATCCCACCTGCTGCAATGTCTTTTTCTGGGTTCGAAGCGCACCAAGTCCTATCAAGGAGAAAAGGATAAATCCCCTTGCCTAGTTGATGTTCGTGAAAACGACCCTGAAGCAGGGAATTTGAATATTGGAGTGCAACTCGTTGAGGGGGAAGTAGCCACCGGAACGATTGACAGAGTTTCAACGATAGTTGCTTCTTTTTCTGACGACCCGTCTCTTGTGTTACAAGCCAGAAGGGGAAACCGTGAAGCAGTATCTACGGAAAATACTTTTCGAGGCTGTTAATTTCTTTGCGAAGGGGATTCAGTACGGTAAGGCATTTGAGCAATGCCGGCGCCAACGAATTGAAATGAATCAAATTTTTCATGGGTACTACGAATTGTTAGTTGAAAATGTCAAAACATTCATCGAGCAAGTAGGAAAGCAAGGCCACCTTAGCATCTTTATGACCTTCCTGAACGGAGACAGGATCAGGGTTAACGCAGCTTCTCATTCCATTTTATATGCATTAACCAATCCGAAGATTCCTGCGTGTTTTAATGCTGCAATATTGAGTCGTCTCGTGCGTAAGGAGCCACCCTCTCACGAAAGAGCCCTTGAACGCGTTCGGGAAGAATTCGAGAGAAGCGAAGAACGCGGTGTTGTAGCCTTGGATTATCTATTTGTGTTAATCTAATATTGCAAGGGGGTGTACCATCATGCGCTTGCCACGTACGACGTGAAGTTGGTCTTGCTCGTGGCAGAGTATAGTAAACGTTCCCCCAGGTATTCCTAAAAGATAAAGAATCTTCATGCACTTGATGAGATCGGAAGGAGGTATGCCATTCACGTAATAATTCAGCACTACGATAGTATGCTCAGAATCCTTTCCGCCACCGTTGATGAGAACTAACCAGCATGTGCAGCCTTATCTCATTAACACGCACTATATATGACACCAGTAGAGATTTTCGGAAACTACGAACTAAAACGATCAGAGGATCTAGGGGGCTTCGCAGAGAATCTTCGACGAACTCATCGATTTGAAGAGTCTGCTGCTGTTTATATTCAAATTAAAGATTCGAAGGAACCCAGCGCAAGCTACAAGGAAGGTGGCTATGGAAACTGGCGATTAGCGCGACATCGAGGAGTTCGCAATTGCCAAGTACAGAAATGAAGTTGATACGTACATCCGTTGCAGAAGATGTAGTTAGTTCTGGGAAAGCTAAGGAAGCCTCCCAAATGATGCATTCTCTTCTTGGTGATGTTGATGCTGCAGTGACGGCCTTTGAGAGTGCTGAAGAATGGGAGGGTGCCTTCGAATTAGTGGCAATATACGGTGTATCAAACAACAACGGGATGAATAGCGAAGAGGCAACGACAGAGAAGTCTTTACGTGGTCAGGTAGACACCGTAATTGTGGAAGGAGCACAAAGCAAGGTGCTTCGCAAATAATTGGGGCAGGATCGCAAGCATTCGTGCGATATTTTGAAGGAAGTGCGCGTACGGGGGCTGTAGTCATCAAGGATTTTCTCGGCGGTGGCCAGACTGCTTGGAAAGTTTTTCTGGAGATGGCGAGGCATGAATTACTTGCAAAGCCCACCCATGGCCTTATATTTCGTCTGCCGCCGCCCGTTACGATAAGGGAGTTCGAGCAGGCTTTTGTGTTATTCCAAATGCGCTGCAAACGTTTAGTACAAGGTAAATCCAAAACAGTTGGAAATGCATGACATCTTCGAATTTTGTAGGCAAATAGGTCATTCAGGCCATTTACATGCCTACTCGCGGAGGCATCTCTCGATTTGATGCGGCTTGCCGCAGTCAGTCGTGGAATTCTTCACCGCACGGTATTGAAGTGAATAACGTCTAATTCACGCGAAACCCTTTGGAACGTACCCTGTAGCAGGGTGTATAATTTGCAAGTAACAGATCTGAGGCTTCCGCCTCTGCTTCGTACCAGTGCACGAAGAGTCTTGAAATAGCCCCAGAATCGTCCAGGACGGCTGCGATGTTGATCCTAGCGAGCCAGAAAAGGCAATCGCTGTCATCCGGAAATACGGTAACAAAGTCATTTGCCCTGTGTGATAAGTCGGCAGTTGGGGTTTCGAGCGGACTGTCCCCCGTTTCATCCGTGTACGATTTATCTTCATTTCCTGTGGAGGTGGCCGAAGTTCTGTAGTCTCCATGAAGCTCGATAGTGGTTCCGAAATCCCAGAAATGTCCTTGAAGTGTTCTGTGTAGACCTTTTCTCGAAGCACCCTTAGCTCATTCATTTTGGATTGATCTCTGATTCTTTCTTCAGCTGCGTCTAAACATTTGTTAACAGTTACGATATAATCTGGTGAAGGAACCAGCATTGGTGGGGCGTCTGCTAAGTTCAGAACTGAAAGTAAGAAACTCTCCTCGTTGGAGCCAGTCAATTCCTCCCATTCGTCCTCCAACTGAACTTTGACATGGGCGACAGCATGGTAGGAGAAAGGCCATCTTCCACTCTGTTGGCGTAAGACCAGGAAAATAAATTGTCTTCGCGTCTTTTGAACTTAAATAGTGGTAATGAGAGAAGCCCTGAACGTCGCGGAGTCATTTAGACTTCTCGCAGAGCTGCGAAAAGTTGGCAACATTGAGAAGCTCTGAGGCCACAGGTTCAGGTATGAAGGATTTATGCATGTCCTGGAGTAGCTCGCTCATCGTGTGTTCATCCCTCAGTTTTAGTCGCTGGGCTATTCTGGAGAAAGCCTGGTCCACGTCTTCATGTGTGAGGCCGACAGGAAGGAAGCTCACTTGAAATTCCTGAAACAATCCGTTCGCAGCGAGAAGCTCGAAGTAAGACATAAAATATCGGTTATTGTTCTCTTGACTGCAGTTATCCACCTGGATAAATGCAGTTGGGGAGCTTGGTTATGATTTCGGGGATCGATGGTCGGGCTCGCTCCGTCCGGAGGCCGCCAAGCGCAGCCTTTTAAGCTGTTCCACCTGCCTTTACACGTTTTCAGCTTACACATGTTTATCTGGCATACATTGCAACGTGCACGTTACATTGGTGCATGGTTGACACTTGCGATTCAGAACCCAGTGCACTGTCTCCATGATGTGATTAGCCGCAGTCGGGAAATAATCATCCATATTGAATAGAGACAGCTGCTTTCCTTTTCGATGCTCTAGTGCTCCGGCGCACTGCAATTTGAGCTTATGAACCTTATGAGACTTCGAGTTGTAGGTAAAATGTAGTAGGCCCTAACACTTCTGTTCCGCGCCATCTATAATAACGGAGAAGTATCTAGATGGGTTCTAAACAGCCTTGAAGCGCCCGGAGTATTAAGTATCCTTGACGCTCATCTCCTATGAAATTGATATGCGTTTTATTCTGTGCCTTGATATCTCCAGGTCTCTTCTCGTTTCCTACTTTTTCGGCCAGTTCAGAACGGAAGTTCTTACACACTGCGCACTTCCCATAAGCGTGATGCTTCCGAGTCTTGGTTTTCCCGCAGTCTCTGGGCCAAACGGCATAGAAGTAATTCTCAGACAGTGGCTTTCTAACTGCGTTGTGCTCGCCCAGACTTCTGTACTGTACCAAGAACTCTTCGTACAGCTTCTTCTTCGTAAGGAGGGGCAAATGGATTTGTGGCTTGTTCGGGATGCGGTCGCCAGTGTCATTCGCAAGCTTCTCCATGAACGAAATGACTTCGTCGGCCGAGTTCATAGTCCTTTCTCGGGGTGAGGCTTTGACTGACGCAGAAGCAGGCACTTTCTAAGCACCTTTGACGCAACACTGTAAAGTTGCGTAGAATCGAAAACCGCGCTCCGAGAATATGGCGCATATTCGTCTCCCATCAAATTTGTATACCCGCTGCTCTTCCTGGTACATGGCGATTAGAGCGCGTTTCTCTGATTCCGTATCCATTTGCATGAGTCTTTGGTACTGGCAAAAAGCGTAGACCGGATGGAACATTTCAAAACATTTGAATGATTAGCAAACATACCTCGATTCAAGGAAAGGGTTGCCAATTAATTGAAATGCTAGCATCCCATCCTGTCGTAGTTTGGACATTTGCAGAAGAGCGCGCTTGGTTCGCTTAAGGCTTTTGATCGAGACAGGAACGAGAAACTCAGGCAGGAGCACGTGGCGGAATTCAAGATCTATGACGTCCTGCGAGACCTCATGAACATATCCATTGAGATTCGGAACGAAGGGAATCAGTCCCTTTTCCTCAATAACCCAAGAATCATAGGAATCAACATGAATCGGACGAATTATAACATGCTCTGGACAACGAAGTTCGATGAAGAAATCAAAACGAACAGCGCAATCGATAATCAGATCATTGGAACCCTGGAGGAATTTTACAAGACGAATATTCCCCCGGTTGCCTCTCAGAATCCAGTAAGTTCAGGACCCGTCATGAGTTAGACACCGACCGCCCATACTACTCTATTACAGGAGACGAATCCCAGCCACGCGGAGCGGGCAAGGAGTAAGCAACAGTGGGACTAAGGATACTCAAGATGTGCCCATCTAGACTATTGCGGTAATTCCAGTACCAACTCCTCTTCGAATGCAGCAACAAGCCAATCAGACAAATTGCGTCCTGCTGAAACTGACGAGGAGGTGCAAGGAACAGGAAAGCCCGAAAATACCGGCGCTCTTGCTCTCAAAAATTCCCGCGTGTCCGCCCATCAAATGAGGTAGCAGGACTACGAGAGAACAGTATTGACGGAGGAGTGCATCTTCGAAATGAACTTGACTGATCTTCCCTACAATCTCCTACCGAATACGGTAGGCACGGGTAGTGGATACAATGACTACGTAGACGATAAAGAAATGCGCCAATTCGCTCAGTTTTCCAGTAGAGCGCTGGTGCCGAGGGTTCATGTCTGCTGTACACCAGCTATCAGCTTCTTACGCGCTGGATTGATTGTTTCAACTGTGCATCCATGAAGCTCATGAACGACGCATGAACGTCATCAAGGACAAATCCAAGCTTCAGTGCAGCAGAAGAGCACGTGCTCCTCAAGGGGGCACCGAAATCGCCCTTACGTCCTGGTCACCAGGTCGGCACCCCCTAGACTTCCAGACCGACTTCGAATCCGATTACACACTGTTTCCATGTACTCACAACAGAAATTTCGCCGTCATTGAAAACCTCCCTGTCCCTCGAAACAAGCTAAAGTTCCCAAGATCCAAGAAACCGGTGCGGGTGGAAGAGAAACCAAATTTATTAATTTCGGAACGGCTCAAGACGGTCTGCCCTGACGGAGGACGGGTCCTAGACCGGTACGGGGAAAACTGACGACGACTAGCGCATGCATAGCCACAGTAATGCCCTTTACCGTTATAGAAAGTGACATTCACTGCTACTGACTAGCGGTGTCGCATCTTGAGAGTACTGTCTTCAAATATCGGAAGTTGATTGAGAATTTTAGGCCCACCAGATCATGAAGTGAGAACAGATTCGAACACGCAACACTACTAGAGTTACTACTGTATAGTGACAAACCCGTAGAAGGTTCAAATGAAGACTTTGAGGGCCTGTCCGAAGAGGTGGTGAGCGAAGAAGACAGAGAGGACGAAGCGATGCAGCCGGCAACAGGAAGAGCCTCAGCCGAGCAGGGATATATCAATCCTGATCCACCCGCATCAAAAGCGGATTCCACAGGAAACACCGACATAGATGGAACTAAATAAAGGCACGTTGAGTGTGGCTCGCGCCCAGTGAGGTCTTCCCTTTTAAAAGAGTGGGGTTGGTAACTTCAGTCACTAAATGATGCTGACTGATGTTAGTCTGAGAAACTCCCAGCACTCTGCACTCCGCACTCCGGGCTGTCGGCAATACGTAACGGGAATGATCAAGTTTCTTGCTCGATCAGACAAGGAAAAGATTTATCCTTCAATTTTGCCAGAGGAGTAAGTAAACTTTGGAGGGAATTTGGTCTCCCTTCAAAACCGCTCCAATGTCAAGGCTGAAATATGAACTCATGGCTCCAACGTTCCCTAACGATTATAGGCTACTAAAGGGCCGAATGTCGTCCCCAAGTATGCATTTCAACTCATTTCGATGCCAGCTTTCGAGAGATACCAAGTTTACCGTCTTTTGATAAACTTCTCTATAGTTCCGACATGAAAGGAGAGTTCTGCAGTTCCGCAAATGTGTTTTCGTTTCCGGTTTGAAGTACCCAGTCATCGTATTTCTCACCTTAATATTCAATTTTTTCTGACCCATTTACCCTTCCAATCCAATCTGATCTACGTTGTCTTCATCGATCACAATTTGACGGGAGATGAGAAACATCACACCGCTGCGATCCATATTTTCAAGATTAATTGATCGCTTGAAGAAGTGCCCAACACCCAGCACTCTTCCATCCAGTTTCCAATGAAATGCTCTCTTCATCTTAACGTCTGTATGTAGAAGTCTTTGAGTCCTAATTCGAACCCGGAAGCCCGGAAGACCAAGTGCTCGTTCTTAAGCTGGTGACCGAGGACTCTCACCCGCTCCCCATTTGACGCCGATGGACGTAACCGCGCTTCCGCGCAAGGTGCAGCCCCTATACGTTTCTGACCTGACGAGGGCTGCACCTCAACAAAACCGTCCCCCAAAGACGACTAGTGGGAAAGAGTGCACCCTGCCAAGGTAGTCGCCCTCACACCTGGCACAACTGGCCAGCTGGTACAAATGGCACCCCTGTAGCAAATTACACCCGTACTATGTGTTGGTTACGCTATACGATAGAATTAGGTACACTACACTTTACAGATACAATAGCTCGGCACTTAAATAATTGACATGCAATAGGCAGTATTACAGTAAGTGCTTGGCACACCCTTAAGTACAGTCAGGGAACCTGACCGAAGATCAGTAAAGAGTGGGGCAACCTTGGAAGTAAACCAGAGGCCTAAAGATGACGATCAGTGTTGTCCTTCGCGCCAACTCGCATACACGTGATATTTTTCATTACCGCCTTCTAGTGCATGTGGGCGTTTGTCAGCCTACCGCCCTCTAGGGGCCACTACACGGGGTCTCTACGAAGAACCCCTGCCATCTAGATCACGGCACCCCGTGTAATTCCAGGTTGGGACGTACCCGAGTACTCGCCGCATTCTCACTTCCTCCGGGTCCGCTCCCCGATCCCTCTTTGCTTACATCTACCAGAGCTACCGCCGTAGAAGGGATCTCTCCCGGAATTTCTTCCCCTGTCCCAGCTACGAACCTTTCCCAGACCTTCTAATTCTTCCGACTTTCCTGGTCCCACACTGTATAAATGCATTTCAAACTTGAACATTTCGCTCTGCGGCTCTTTTCATAAACTTTCACTCGTAACAGATCACGAAATGTCTATATTCCAATTACGAATCGCCCAGGATAATTTTGCAAGCCCGTTTCAATGCCAATAATTTCTCGCAGAAGAGTACCACGACTCTCAACTGTCCCCAATACAGTCTAAATCGATATGTGCTGTTGTACATCCTTGCATTGAGAAACATCGGCCCGAAGTAGGGGACCACATCTCTCTATCATTTCTCTCAGCCATTCGAACTTCGTACTGAAAAAGTAGGAAACATCTCGGAAGTACGGATCAAAAAATTGTTATCAACGCTTCAACCATTTCCCGGATACTGGCAGATAAGAATGCCTGATGAAGGCAAGGAGAAACCCACTTTTGTGAGCCATTTCGGGACGTTTCAATTTGAAGTAATTCCTTTCGGCCTTATGAACGCCCCCTCTATCTTTCATCGAATGATGGACGTGCTCTTTGTGGAACTTCCATTCGTGCGATGCTACCTAGGCGACGTTGTCGTGGTCTCTTCCTCAATCGAGGAACCTGTGAACCACTTAAGCACTGTGTTTCATACAATTTCAGAACATCGCTTGAAATTTAAAGTGAAAATTGCAGTTTCGCGCAGTCAAACGTCAAACTTCTGAGACATATTGTTGACCGCAACGGTGTCTCGGTTGATGAAACGAAGGTGGAAACCATACGAGCAGCGTCGATTCCAACAGACAAGACTGGGATTCGAAGCTTCGCCGGATATGTGGGGTACAAGAGGCGGTTCATCAAAAGTTTTGCTGAAGAATACACTATTCTCCGCGAAGCAACATCAGCGAAACAGGACTTCAAATGAACCCAAGAGAAGCTACTGGAATTCCAGTGCCTAGATTGCATGACATATCCTTTTAGTACCATGCCATGCTTGCATGATACCACTGGCTATTCATCCCTCAAGCTACTACAAGGTCCGCGGCCCAGGTGTAACTCTACGGTTACGAACTATGATCAGTGTATTTCTTGGAAACACACGTGTACCTGTGAAGGTACACGTAGGTCCGATAACTGTGGATGTAGTCCGGCTCGGTGAGGACCACCAAGCTGGAGATCTCCACGTGTCCTCGTGTACCCTACGGGCACACGTGGCCACGCAGGGCCAGCCTGCATGCATAAGTGGCGTCCCGGAGGGGCACTACAGTGCCCCCGGGACAGAGCCGCCAGACCGGACCCCGCACGTGTACCCTCCGGGGGGCACGTGTGCCTACAGCTTTAGGCCCCTCCGTCCCTGTGAGGACAACCGGGCTTCGGATGACCGTGTGTCCACGTGTGCCCCGGGGCACACGTGGAAGCGTGTGGCCAGCGGGCGAACCCCCACCTGTACCCACAGGGGCATACCTCTGCCCCGGTGCGGTAGTTGCTGGGTCTGACCCCCTGGCGCAGCACCGCTGCCACACCTGCCATTGGGCAGCTGCCATCGCTGGCAGCCGCCCATTACAGTACCGCCGCCGACCCTTCATGGGCAGACAGCCCCGAAACCATCCATCTGCCACCCTCCGCAGGGGAGCAGATAGAGGTGGCCTGAGCACCACTGTAAGCCTATGTTTACAGCTGAGTGCGGGCCACCTGGCGGTACATCGGGCAGATTTAGTTACTATTTTAATGTAAGTAGTGGCGTATAATTCTAGTATTTAAGGCTTGCTAACTAGCTATCCTACCCACTAAAGAGGCAACCGGGACCTCCTGATTTTACCTTACAACTCAACCTGGAACAGACTACTCCGCGCCGTTCCCGACCACGTTTCCTCTGTAGGAAAGGTGCCGGTTCTTTCAGCTCCGGCGTCGCTCTACATCCCGTTCAGCTGCCCTTGACCGCCCAAACCCGCCATACGGCCAGCGTGCCACACGTGACACGTCGTTAGCTTCTACCCCCTCTCTTTTCCCCTTCTGCACGACCACTCACGTGGCCGTGCACCGAAACCCCCCCCAGCTTCCTACAATTCCCTCTAGGGAAAGGCAGGGCGTTGGGCGATTTCTGGCAGTCCACCACCTCGACACCCTACCTCTTCTTGGTAAGCGGCAGCGTTACAACACGCCAGCTGCTCCCTCTTTCGTTCCCATGCAACCGTCACGGACGATGGAAACCCCGGAGACACGCCTGTGCCCGTCCGTAACGGAAAGCCCGAAGGGCCCCCTTCTGACTAACTATCAGAATAACTACATGGAATGTTGCGGGCTTGAAAGCCAACATTGCCGAGGCACGCCATCTCCTGGAGAGGACGGGCTCGCATATCGTTGCGCTGACAGAATCGCATCTGCCCTTGCACCACAACTGTCCTATATGTACCACAGAGCGATACGTATGCGCAGCAAGAGTATCAGACAGGAGACCGTACAGTGGTGGTCTGGCAATACTTTCAACAGACCCAACACAAATCCACATATGCTATACCATTACACCCTAGGCCGGTGAGCATCCCGCACTGTACCAATTCCTGTGTGCAACCGCTAATAATTCCTACGATATACCTGTAGTTTACTTTAGCCCCAAGTTACAAATAGATTCAATGACGCTAATACTGGACGACGTAGAATCCAGGAGAAACAACAAACCAACAATCCTTGTGGGCGGCCTCAACTCCAGACACACGGACTGGTGTACACGAAGAAATGCAAGGGGTAGTGGGCTGAGAAAATAGGCGGACCAGAATCACTTTTCAAGCCACTGCCCCTCCATCCGCTACATTCCAAAGCCATGGGAACCCATCACATACCAGTGCGATAGACCTCGCACTAGTCAACACGGGGGACAATCCCTTCCCCAAAATCCCGCAAGGCAAATGGAGTGGATCAACTGACCACGAGCCCCTTCATATTCCAACTCCCACACTACCCGTCATCACAACGCAACCCGATGGCACAAGTCTCAAAAGAGGCCCTTATGAACCCCCATATGACACAGAATGTCAAGAATCAATACGAATCGACAGTCCCGGAAATTCGAGACGCCATGCGAAGAGCCATAACGTTGACAGAAGCCCAGAAAGCTGTCGACAGAATTTCCTCCGTTATCACGAGTGCCTGGACATGCCAGCAGGGAAAAGGCGGCATCTTGGCAAAGATTTCTGGAACAAAGAACTCGAGCGACTGGGCAAACATCGGGCAAAGGCCTACAGTAGGATCCGGAACCCCAGGCACCCAAATGCACAAAGTTACCACAAACGCCTGCAAAACCAAATTCGAATGATCATATGGGCAAGGAAACTCCGGGTCTAGTAAGACGCAGCAGTTGGCGTACGACACCAGCCTCTCGGGACCTGTAGGATAAATCACCAATTGTCCCAGGATAACGTCGGCGGACGTGGGGAAGGTTCGGGAAACGAACTGATTCCTAACGAGTCGGCCAAAACTCGCGGATGCCGGCTTGTACATGAGGAACACTGAAAATGTCATGCAGACATGTTCAGCGACCGCCTCCCGTACCACTTACTGGGAGTAGGGTTTTAAGCCGTCGATGTAAATAGAAATGAGATGCCTCTCTTTGAATGCATCTCCACTTCGGAGGGCCGCTTTCCGTAGGCGCAATTCGAAGGTTTCCTCATCCTGGCAAGTCATCTTGTTCAGATGGCTCACCTCTGTGTACGCCTTTTGTAAGACGGTTTCCTTAGCGTAGGTCAACAGTAGCCGCTGTACAGCTTCGGGTTAGGAGTTAATCGCATCTACCCCGGGCTGGGTTTCAGCGAATCCGGTGCCCCGGCCAATGTAGGACAGCATGGTTGACTTCGCTTCCCTTGTCATGAAATATTTCCTGAGAGGAAGCGCAGCTCCCTCGGCTACATCCGTCTCATCGCATGCGTAGCAATTATTTCTCAGAAAAGCCAGCACGGTTATAGCGTCCGAGCCCGAGACTTTCGGCACGTTCATGGCATGCAGTAGCCTCTTGGAATGTTTTGGAAAACGTCTTCGCAACGGTGCTCTCGTACCCGGTGTCGGT
>JAUBNZ010000464.1:0-17111 GCA_032355485.1 Bonnemaisonia californica
AATTTTCCCCCCCCCCCCCCCCCCCACAAGCTAGAAACGCCTCCATCTGGAGGAGCAGCTCTCCCACTCGACCTTCTACCCGAATACTAGGGAATCTTGTATTAGCACGTCTTATCCAGAGCGTGCTGCGTACTACAACTCCTTCAACACCAGCTGCCCGACTGCGAAAATGGCGGCGAAGCGACGATGAGATATCACCAGCTCATTCGCAACATCGGTCAAGGAGACTGGGGCTCTCTTTTTGACTCCTTTCTAGCCGTTAACAGCAGTTGCTCCGTATACTGACCAATTGTGGTTGATCGGTAATTCGACCAATTGCCCATTACTTCATCTCACGAACTTCGTGAGTAGAAAATTTTGAAGCCCTCTTTGAAGCCCGTAGACTGTTCAAACATAAACTTTTGTGCATGATTAGAAATTTGTAACTTCTACTGCCTGAAAATGTTGTCTTTACATTAGAGTTGGCTCCTGGCATCTAAGCTTCGAGACTCAAATGATTTGAACGATATACCGATCCACTGAGAGGCATAGTAGGGATATAAAGCTGCTTTTATAAAGCTGCTGTACCCAGATTGTCAGTCCAAGCCACACCCACCGCCCAGGTCTATGTAACTTCACGAGTTATCTTGACTTGCTGTTGCAATCCATTCCCGATTGCTCGCCACTTTTTCCCGGCAACGGTTATGAGTATGGCAGCGTTGACGCTGGAAACAGCACCGTCACAGGTGCCTATTAAACGATATATATATATATATATATATATATATATGTGATCATGTGAATCAGCTGTTTAGAACACGTCAAATTAAACAACAGTCAACTCTGAACTAGAGGTCGGGCCGGGCGGGAAAAACCGCATGCCCGCTCGAAATTTTAGTATTTCAGTGAGAATATGAGCCATAGAATGGCCGTATGTGTGAAGTATTGGCCAGCTCCGAGTTAGAAAATGAGAGTTCCAAGCGGACCCAAAGCGGGCCTGCGATTTTATCAGAATTCAGTCATATTCCGAGGGGAAATTTTCTCACAAAATGGCGAGCCGAGCGGTATCTGAGCGTTTGGGAGGTAAATTTTGCGAGCATGGCAGCTGGTTGCTGAGCAATTATGAGCTTTTTCTGAGTTACCTGGGCCCTATGGAATCTTGAAAACGTCAACCCTGATATCGAATTATAGAATAGCAGACTGAAAAACAAAGGTTTGAACATTTCGGGCCTATTTTCTACTTGCCTTTACACTCTCTATGCTAAATAGGTTTTCAGCTACTACAATTGTACACACATAGAGAAGTCCACGTGGACTTTCTTTTCGGGTACCTGAAAGGTTAGGTGGAGTAGCAGAAACGCTGACCTCCCCTGTCATCGACCTCATGGACTAGAAAATGAAGATTTTTTTTTCATTAGTCTTAACAGTATAGGTATTGTCCAACTTTGTGAACAGATTATTGTTCTGGGAGCTTTTTTTTAATGACAACAATTGGGTGGTCTTTAAATCCTTATGCTTAAGTGAACCATCACTTCGACCTTGGATGGGTTTATGCAGTATCGAGAGAATACCCAGTTGCAATATTTACTTGACGTGATAACTCTGCTCATTTCTTTTTGAAGACTGCCTCAACTCAGAGCAGATTCCAGTTTTTTATTCAACAATAAAACTATAAACATAAGTACTGCTCTTTCGACCTCAGAAATGGCGCTCTCCTTCGTTTCATTCCCCTCTCCATTTTATTCCTCCTTATGTAAGACAATCTTGTTGCATCATGGATCTATGTGAGCTCTGAATGATGGGTCTACTTCAGCATATGGTGTAATATCACAATGCCCTGCACGTATTGTAAGTCCACTGTAGTGTAAAATACTGTAATGCGTCGTTAGTTTCGTATAATGAAAGAGAGTTTACCCTTCGAAGGGTACACTACCAAGCTCTCTGAGCTTTTCTTGAAGTCAAAAGTAAACTTTTGAAGAATTGCGGGCCGAATCGAGTACTTCTTGTCACGACTACCAGACTGTCCTTTAAGGGCCAGCCATGTACCCGAAGCGAGCACAAACCGAACGGAAGTATGCTATTTTTTAATATTTCGAGCAACGGACCGAGCTGAGGGATGCTATTTTTTAATATTCCAAGCGGGCTACCGGTGTCACACGTTAGAATATTGGTGTAAGTCACGGGCTCCTTTTGGCGGTACTGCTAGAGATGGCGAGTGGTGTCCGCATTTGATATAATTTATTTGTTTATTCGGCGTGACAGTCACTCTGAATTTCAGGCACGAGCAAACTCATTTCCCGCTCGCCCCGACCTCTACTGTACTCTGAACATAATCTATCTTTCAATAAATAGTAGAATCACTGCAGCAACATACAGTACTACTGAAGGGTCTATGAAACGCTGCCCCTGTGTACTACAGTACGGGGGTGTGTCCACCTTTCAGCAGGTGGCCACGTTAACTTCCAATCCTATTCTGTTGCACAGTAAAATTTCTAGACCAGTCTCCTAGCTCACGAGCAGGAGTCCTAGATGATCATAATTTCAAATAAAAGTCAATATTCTTTCTATTCAGCATCCATCTTTCCCAACTATGAATCCACCCTTTCATTGCTTGGAGCAGCGATTAACTTAGCTCTTCCGGGTACTCCGCAGTGCCCACATCATTGAAGAAGACTTCAAACAGAGAACCATCCTTACGCAGTACCCCTTTGAACTTTCATGTTCTCGTAATTTTTCACAGCCCGGCTGACAATTTTAAATTTGTCAGCATGACCTCAGAAAAGGAGTCTTGAGCACTTCTTGATGAGGTACGCCTTTGGCAGGCTCATAATAGGTCTATCAGTACGAGGACCGCTTCTAGAAATTGGCCATTTAACGCTTGTTCATCACCCTTGTAACATTACTCGGCCCGAAATATTCTTATCCCCTGTTACACAATCCATAGATGCATTTAGCATGAGAACCCATATAGCTTTTAAGGAAGATAGTAATCCGATCGATTTTCCCAGTGAGATCCTAGCTCCATTCATGCACTACGATGAACACCTACCAGCGCGGTTTCCAATTCTCCCAGTTATATTCGCGACGGGTAGGAGCACTTTTCCCAACACAAATCCCAACCGACCGGCCGCGAAGAGGAACTCTTCGAAAAAGGGGCCCCATCGCCGAAAACCCCACCCCCATGGTTAGGGCTTGTTTTCTTTCTAGTTTCTTTCTTCTGGGAATTTGCTTATTGTCGATGGCCTTCTGTGAGAGGAAAGCTCTTCTTTCCTCCATGACAAATCTCAACTTTAAGGTGTATCGAAATGTCACGTTACGAACAGACACTGAAAATAAAGGGACTTCAGAAGAAAGGTATGACAGTGGGATGAGTTCTTCTCTTACTGATTCAACGGAAGGAACAGATAGGCTCGTAAAGCTACCAGCAATCGATGACGAAGACATTTTCGGCGGGGAAATATATAGAATTCCCTTAACATGGAATCGATTCGGAACAACTTGGTTCCATCCACCAAGAGTCCGCCTTCTCACACCAAAACAGTCCAATCATCGCTACTTGTACGCGTCGACGAGGAAGGCAACCAGTGACGGTATTGGACACTCCATGGGTGTTGTTAACTATGAAGTTAATCTGGCTTTGAGAATGAATTTGACTTACACTCATCGAGTAGGACTGTATTCGTCACTAACATTTAAAGATCCCCTGGCGGTAGAACAATTTTTCGGATGGGGGGCCGGAGAGATTTTACGATCAAAGCTGCAAAAACAAGGATGCGTTCCGAAGGGAGGAACTTGGCCTACCGAAAAGCAAATATATGACTGTCATATTTGTACGGCTCCATTACGCAATGGTAGTCTCAATATCAAGCACCTCGTAGAAATTCCGTTTGACTTGGGGGGGTCATGTGATAGCAAGTATACAGCAGAGGGATGTGAGTGGAGGTCAAAAAGGTTTACAGAGAAACACGGGCGGAGCCATACGATCTTTCAGGCCCCTGTCCAAAATTGCAACCCTCCAGCAACTGATGCAAATCTTGTCAGCACCAAGTACTTCTTTTTCCACAAGTATTGGGACAGGCATGGCCAGACGTCCTCACAAGGGCGTCGAAGTTCTTCTCTAGCTACAAAGACATTACGATTCAAACCAGAAGAGCTTACTATCGCAGTACATATACGAAGGGGAGATTTCCTTGAACCAGAAGTCCAAGCGAAGAGAGGAATAACAAAAGATTCAACATTTGCTCGAGTTCTTACCAATGCCATCTCGGTGATTCACAAAGTTGGGGGCACCTTCTCAGAGATGCCTATTGCTGTACATATCTATAGCGAGGGGCGCCTCCGCAGTAAGAAAGGTCTTTCTATTCATGCTGTCGACATGCAAGACGACGTCTACTATGACAATAATGGCATTCCACGAGATGGAAACTGGTGGAAAGAACTGATCTTGACGGAAGCCAACCAACAGAACAATACAAGAACTCCATTCCTAAGAACACGGCTAAGGGTTCAAATGCACATTAGTGAAGATACATTGACATGTCTGCACGAGATGGTTTCAGCTGACCTTTTCATCGGAAGCAGAAGCGGTTTGAGCAATACCCTTGTTTGGTCGTTGTCCAGAGGCATCGTCCTCATACCAAATGCAGGTACTATAAATGGTGAGGCTGGTAAGAAAGGAAAGATCTGCTGCTCCCTGCCCTTCGATCATGACGAGGGTTCCTTTGATCTTGACAGATTGAGAGGCTACTGGGAATCCTATGTGCGCACAAATGAAGATTCTGCTCTCCAGTCTGTTGTGGAAGTAAGCCGCACTGGGGATGACGCTGAACTCTCATGGGAGGATAATTCATGACACGGTACCCATGAAATGTTCACTCGCCTATGGAAAAAGAAACATTATAGGAATGCTTAATGGAAAAATCAGTTGTGTTGAAGATCACTTGCGAAGGAGGGGGCTCAAATAAAGTTAGCCTTCCAGTACCAGGCATGGCACAGGAGGGTTCGGTCCGTCAGTCATTTAAATTAGATTGCGTCCTCATCTTCCCATCCATCACTATCTGAACTTCCAGACTCGCTCTCACTCTCAGCATCCATGCCAGACGACCTCTTTTGTTCAATTCCTTTTCCGGCATTTGTTCCTCGGACTGCTCTCTTCTGTATTGCATTCAGTGCTTTAGGAGGGCAACTTCTCAGAAAGCGAAGTCGTACATCCCGACTTTCAGCCGCCAGGTCAGCAACGCCCAAGGAACCCTTTGCTCCTCCAAAGGCAATCACGAAGGGTGAGGCATTGGAAGTTTTGGTCTGTGGAGCGGGGCAGAGGGATAGAGTGAACAAAGCACCAGCCTTCCCTGGCCTCTCATATATGAGCTCCCCGGGCTTACCATCGATGACAGAAGATATATCCCATACTTTGATAAATTTGTCCACACCACCTGTCACCATGAGGCCCGGAACGTCTCGTGAGACAGAACAGGCAGAAGCTGCGCCGTTGTGCGCTTGCCATCTAGCTAAGGGTTGTTGTTGGCCGCCTGTTTTAGCATTTCGGGGATCAAAAACGGAGACGAAGCCTGTCTCAGAGGTCACAATGATTTTGTCTGCTGTCGGACCCGAACCCCAGAAACATGCTTCTACATCAGCATCGATAGACCATTGCCCCTTTGTACTGGAATCTCGCACATCAACAAGCTGAACAGTCTTATCGAAAGAACCAGTTAAAATAAGCTCTGCAGACGAAGGATGGAAAGCAACAGATTGGACTTTGTCCGAATGGTGCTCTAAAGTACAGGCACAGTGACTCGATTCAATGTCCCATACCCTGACAGTAGTGTCTGCGGAACCACTGGCCAGATATTCATGCTGAACAGGGTTCCATGAAAGCGACATAACAGCATCTTTGTGGGAATCCTCTTTCAGACGAAGCTTGGGCTTTTTCTTCTTCTTACTTTTGACATTCTTTCTTGCAGCTGAAGCGTCTGCAAGAGCACCGGAAAGGTGCTCGTTCTTTCGATATCCGCCAAGAGAGATGAGCGGCTCCAAATTATTCACCCTGTCCACATCCCAAATGTCAATGCCAGGTGTGAACATACCGACAGCCACAAGGTTGAGGGATTCGCCGTTAACCGGAATTTGGGCATAGGCTGTACAAAGTGGTAGTGCAGGAAGCACAATATCGTGATGAACATAGAAGTGAGGAATATACAAGCCTTCTTCTCCATCTGAAGCATCTGGGTCATCGTCAAACAGATGGACTTCCAGGGTGGAAGCATCCTCGCCGGATTTCGTAGCTATGATCAAGGCGTCAGTAGGTCGAATAACCAAGTCATCTAACTCGTCTTCGTCAAATATCTTCTTCGAATTCGGATCGGATTTGAGGTAAGGGTCTTCTTCATTCTTTTTGTGAAAGGAAAGGCCGTTCAATTCGTTTGCCAAAACGCTTCCAATGTCAACCTCAGAATCATCATCAACGTCAATATCATTGTGGTCTGACTTTGTGCTCTTCTTGACAGATTTAACTGGTTGCTCAACGCTGTCTGTGTCCATTTCTGCATCATCTTGGACTCCCTCCGGAAGCTTCGTCTGTGCCACTCCCCGCGGAACCCATGATAGAGCTGAGTACATTTCGAGAGGAGGTCTAGCAGGGAGGGTTGGAAAATCAGAAGATTCGGTCTCGCTACGCCACCGCCGTCGGAATGATGTGTGTCAAGGAACAGCGCCGTTGTAGCTGAGGGGCTTTCAGGAGCAGGCACAAGCGAAAAAAACAGTTGGCCAAAATAAATTAGTCGATGGATTAGAGAAAGAAAGATCATGCATTTTTTTATTGTTTTTCATTGGCTGTTCCTAAAACACTATAAATGTAAAGACACCTGGCTTGTCATACTCAAAATAATGTCGCTCACGGATGTGTACCTCGACGATGGGTCCCCCAACTGCGAAGTCTTCTAAACTTACGAAGGTGGTCACTCTATCTGATTGCGCGCTTCCATCACCTGGCTTAGCCGTTTGCCCAAGTGCAGACGTGAACCGCAAAGTTTTCACGATGCCATGTGGTGCGGTCGAGGATGATGAGATCTCTATTTCCGTAAGAAACCGTCTGCAAACTGTGCCGTTTGTCTATGAAGAAGATTTCTGCCGAGACCCGCCTCTATGCAAAGTATACTTTTCAAGAATCGAAACTAAACAAACTAATGACCTTATGAAAGTACTCGCCTTACATTTACCCTTATTACAACACAGACTGAAGCACCTTAAGAGAGTGAGAAGAATTCTAGATGAGCAACCGGGAGTACCTATTCTTGAAGTGCTGTTATGCCGCGAAGAGGCATGGATTCTCCGAAGTGACACAATGCGCACAGCCCTACAACCTTTCAATCTAAACGCACGCGTCCTCGAGGTCGCGGCTATCCCACCAGCAAACGAAAGCGAGGTGTACGCGTGGAGTAAGATTTGGCCAGTGCACTACAGACGCCCACGCAGGCTGGACCCTGTTCCAGATGCCGATGACCTCCGGAGCATGCACAAACACGCGCGTACCCTTCTCGAACTAGCGAAAACCGTGCCAGAGCAGCACTGCCCCGTGGCAGCACTCCTCGTTCATCCGGAATCGAACACGGTCGTAGCAGAGGCAACCGACACCTCCAGACGCGCAGCAGCAACCAACACCACAGACGAGCCCATAACCAACCAATGCCTCGCGCACGCAGTCATGAACTGCGTGTCAAGTATTGCCGAACCGCATACCGCAAGTACCATCAGGAGAAAATGCGAGACTGGCGTGCAGAGCGCGGATGCCGACAAGAGCCGACCTGGAAGCGCGCTGCCGTCAGATCAATACCTCTGCACCCGGTTGGATTGCTATGTGAGCAGGGAACCTTGCGTTATGTGCGCGATGGCACTGGTACATTCGAGAATTCGTCAAGTGATATTCCTTGCTCACAATGAGAGCGAGGTGGGCGGATTTTCGCAAGCGGTCATCCACCAAGAGCGGGCGTTGAACCATCGATGCCAGGTGTATTATCTTCCCGTAGATGATGTTTGAGTGGTTTGAGTTAGTAAGTATCAATACTCTTCAGGAATGGGCCATTCAAGTTTTTCGCCACGCTTCCGTGCCGCTCTATCTTCCCTCAGGGCAGCGAGCGCTCGGCGAATTTCGGGTTCCGAGACTTGCTTCATGGTAGAGGAGAGTTTCAACTCTTTCTGCTCATCCACTTCGCCAAGTAGCATAACATTTTCACCTCTAATGACAAAGATTCCAATCGATACATCTGCAAAGGAGTCTTCCACCGTGAGTCGTTCCACCGTGTTGTCCAGGATTAAATTAGCGTATTGGTCGAATGATCGGAGCCAGCCGATAAAAGTGCGGCCGTCGCGGAGACACACCAGTACCAGTTTATCTAGCTGTTCGTATAGACTGGCGGCGCCTGGGAGTTTGAAAGCTCCCGATCCTGAGGAGGAGAGCAAGTCGGAGGAGGCATCGGTTCCATTCATTTGGGGGCGCAAGTAAGCGGTAGAATAAGGGTTTGAATGTCGAGTAAGGCGAGAGGTGTCCGTGGGCTGAACACGGCACAGTGGTTGTTGTGGAAAGACGCAGGGATCGTGTCTTTACCGACGGTGATGCTGCGCCACGCAAGTCAAGAAAGCTGCAGAGTATCTGTATCCCCCTGCCCTGGGTGGTCACTGCTGCAGGGCCGAATCGTCATCGTGCGGGACCAGACCACTTCGTCATACAGTACGAGTACGAAATGTACGAAAATATTGTGAAAAACAAGAAGTTACTTGATAGGGTGTTAATAATATTATATTATTATACCATTATACCCTCCCTGCAAGCCCCTGGTTCTGCCAGCTAAATCCTTCCATACTAAACACTTTATATTAAAAGTATTTTTAAAGGCTTTAAAAAGACTACAGTGGCCTGCTAATCATCATACACAGGAGTGTGCGTCTTGCGTCGAGTTGGGCTTGCAGCCCCCAGCTTTTGTGTATAAGAATGCAAGTAAACAGGCATGATGGTTTCCGGGTCCTTGCCCGTGGAACCAGGGACGACGTTGACGGGGCGAGGGTACGGAATCTTGTAGTGCAGTCCAGTTTCAATGCGCGATTCGAACTCTTGAATCTTCTCCGCGATCTGCACGCTGCCCGTCAGCTCTCTGTTTCGACGCACCAGCTTTTGTACCTCATCCACGATATATTGCCGCTCATGCGCTGCCTCCCCTGAGTACATCGAGATCGGATAGAACAGATTGTCGATGTCAGTCAATCATTCGCATCGCAGAATGCTACTGTTTTGTGCTGCGTGTCGATTGTCTTGTGTTATCGCCTGTGAAATGAATGCTGACGGCGAAGTCAGTAGAGTACGTACAGTTTTGGGATATACGCAGCACTCTACGATACATCGCCAGGACATTGGCTCTTTGGCTCATTTTGCAGCCAGGCTCTTCACGCCACTATATTTCTGCGGAGCTGGGCGGTGGGGTTTGGGGAAGACGCATGAACGCGGGAACAAATATTAGATAATTGCGTGTTGGGGCACTACCCTTTGGTACCCTTCGAAGGGTACCAAGGGTACCCCGGTACCCCCAGTACTTCCAACGCCGTCCCACCGCGAAAACCCAATACAGTACACCCAATAACGTAATTAGATTGGAGTAGGTTAAATAGGAAAAGACAATTGGCAACCCCATAACCGCAAATAACTTAGCTTGACCGATTTATTTAGGTGCCGAACATGCATTTAGGGGTAGTGCAAAAATAAGTTGGCCTGACACAATTACGAACATTCCCAAATAAGATGCACTGGACCCCTGTCAATGCCAAGTCGGGAAAGATCTTGGTATGCTTTAATCTCTTCCAGTACCTCAGTTGGCCTATCGTAACTAGAGGTAGCTGTGAGCGGGCATAGCAGATGCCCCGCCCGAATCCACGGAATTTACATCAACAATTGTTGAGTTTGGGCGATATGTTTATGTTGCACTCTACCCAGTGGACTATGTTATGCAAGTCTGCGGATACTCGTGGTCAGTAACTATGTAGCATCATCTCAAAAATTCTGTTTTTTGGGCGGTATGGTTCGCTAAAGAGCATGGGTTGAAGCGGAGAAGGGCCTAAACTGCAGTTGTTTGAGCACTATCTAACCGGGGCATGTGCAAAAAAATATTTGGAAAGCAGAACACTCACATCTCGCATAAATGAGCGGACTGGGTACGGGCGGATTTACTTCGAGTGCGCTAGGGATGGCATTTTCAAATTGGTCTAGTTTCGAGTTCTTGTCGTCTACTTCCAAAGTTTCGTCCTAACTATTTATAAAAGAACTAGGATAGAGATCGTTCAGCTACTCGCAACGTTTTGAGCGCCCTTGGGACAACCCTGAAGGTTAGGGAAAGGCCGCGTGGTTGCGAAGACTATATTTATTATTAACAAATGCTAACGCATTGGATAAAAACGTTGCTAGTAAGAGGGGAAAGGGGCCCCAATGAGATGCGGGAACGCTTCCATTTACTGCTTACTCTATCTAGAAGTAAGTAGTACGTCACACTATAGTTCAATTCTCTCTGGAATGCTTTCATTTACGTATTACTATATCTAGAAGAAAGTGGAGCTTCACAATGTAGCTTAGTTCTCTCTGGAATCTGGTGGTTTTAACCCGCGTAATTACCAATAAGACGAGGAAAAAGAGCACCACTCCTACGTGCCAGGAACGGCGTGTTACAGTAATCAATTACAAGGTGAGGCTCTATGGAATAGAAGGCATTTCTTTGAGGAGGTAGGGATGCTTCCAGGCACAACTTAGGTGATAAAAGGAGAGCACCTTTTCTGAAATGGATAAGAGGAAGAGCATTGGCAATTGCTTATCGAGGGAATGGGACTAACATTTCCAGAGAGAATTAAGCTACATTGTGATGCTATACTTCTAGATAAAGTAACCTACTCAAGTATATGGAATAGTTTCCGCATCTCATTGAGGCCCTTTGCCCCTTATTAGCAACGTTTTTAATCTTTGCTACTGATAATCGCAAGTGTCACAGTCCCAAGCTTTATTTTATCCTGGCCGTCCTGGTCTTTTTTCCTGAAATTGGGGATATGATCCGATCGCCAATATTCTGACAATGCCCACAGCGGTCTTTTTCGAGCGGGGTCTCTTTTCCTTGCTGCGGCCCTCAATGAGAGCCGAAACCAGTAATAACGCATATTTTGCATTACTTCGACGGAAAAGTTTTGCAACCGCCTCAAAATACACTGAGATGGACATCTAATCATAGTGTACCAGGTACGGAGCATATCCCGCTTCTCTATGTCATACGAATGCGGACCGAGGGGCTCAAAACCAAAGGATTTATTGGACATTTCCGGGCCAAGCATGACGATATTTTCCGGATCTAGTCTTTCCTGGTTTCCGCTCAGACAGACCTCTAATCGTAACCCATACAATCTGGCAAAACTATAAACTGTCTTTTCTCTTCAACAACCTGTCCCTTAAAATAGGGTCTTTGCTTGGCAATGCGAAAAAGGGCCCATTCTGGGATGTATAACAAGCTTGGATTCTGGAGCTCATTCCTTATTTAATTTAGACTAATTTAATTTGAAACCTAATCTAATTACTTTATTCGGTGCACTGCGGCGCAATCGGGCCAAGACGCGATCACTACGAGATACGGATCGGAAACTAACGCAATTGCCGCAAACAGGGGAAGGGCATGGACATAGCCGTCTCAGTTGTTTTTCTTTTCCGCCTTTTTAGAGCCTACAAAACGAACCTGTACGGATGAGACATTAGATGCCAATTCGGTGTTCTGATTCTTTGGTGGCGGTGTTTAAATTATCGCATAATGAGAGAGGGGCAGGGGGCCTTCTTTTACAATCGTCAGCGCGGCCCCGGCGTCGCATTTCGGGAGGTAATGGAACAATGAGTGCTCAAGTGCTGAATACTGCAAGGACATTGATTCCATTTGTGTAGCTAATAGAGATCACAAGTGCTGTTAGAATATGTTCGTTGCTGTTTCTATGCCTTACGAGAGTTTAAAAGTAATTTACGTAGGCACTGATCCTATCCTGTGCGATAAGGAGTTGGGTTCTGAGATGGAAGCGGAGTATATATATTTCAGTCTTCTAGCTAAACTACTTCTTTTATACATCTTCTGCAGACAGATAAGTTAGGAAGCTAGGGACATAGACGACTAGCGCCAGTAACCTCTTCCAGACAATAACCAGTTTGTAATGTATGTCAAAAAATCAATGCACTATGCAAAGGAAAGCTTTTCGAGGGATGTTGTGTTGCACTTGCATAAATCGTTTCCGTAGTCGAACTTTTTCTAATCAAATGACTATAATACCGGACATCCTCTCAAGATGCATTCTTGAACTTCTCAGAGCAATATGCTAAGAAATAGAGAATTGATCCCATCCATATCTGACATCTCTCACATTACTATTAACCATGCTCATGAAACGATGTATTAATTGAGCAAGGTTTGTAGCATAGCGAGAGCCGTTAAATTCGGAAACCTGCGTCTTTAGAATATGCAGCTGTACAAAGTGCATGGTAAGGGATTTCTGGAGAGCTATCAATGGGTTGCTAATTGTCATGCTATTACCGAGATAGAAGAGTTTCTGTTGAAGGGTGAGGAGCTGCCAGCACCAAAAACGAAGAAGCTGTGGTGAAGATGCACCCCCTCTGAACATGCAAATTTGTAAGTAGGTCTGGTGCTGCAAAAAAAGTTGAACATTTAATAATTTAATTAAAAGCTTTTCGCTGCAACCTTTTTGTCCAAAATATCAGGTTTGCTGACAGACTGACTTACCACAACGAGTGCATCAATTTACGGTACACGTGTACAGTGGACAGTAGTCTGTGCAGTCCTCATTCGCCAGCCCATTGCACGTGTACGACTATGACGTGGCCATCTTTCCTTGCCATCCTTGTGTACACTACGCTGTGTTAGCTCAGTGTACTAGTACTGCAGTGTACCGTACAATGGTGTACCAAAAATGCTCAGTGTTAGATACCAGTAGGGACCATTTCAACCGAGTTGGTTGAACCAACCCCACCAATGCGCGCGCTCCAACTTGGAGATCGAATCGATGCATCTTCGCAATGCAATGCAACTAAACTACTTTAAGCTAAAGTAGTCTACACCATCGGCCACTGCGTAAATACAGACGAGGTCCATCTGCTCAGCCAGAAAAACTCCCTACAACATACTCACAATTTCCACAATGAAATGTTGCCAAGTATATGCCCAAGCCGTTTCCCCGGTACATAAATAAAACGTTGCCTACAAGCCAAACTTGCAATAAAAGCAACCCATCGCAAGCTATGACTTGCCAAACTTAGCTTCCATTTCCTTAATCTCCACCTGCAGCGCCTCAATATCCAGCTTAACCTCCCCTAGTTGTTTTTGGGCCTCCTTAGACTTCATTTCCAACCGCAAGGTAGCCTGGCGTGCCTCCAGCTCCGCCATGTACACGTAAAGTTCGTCCAGTTGCGACACCTGCCCGGGCGTCTCCTCCTTGACGGTATCAAACGGTCGGAAGACAGTCTCCTCCTCCGTGGCTGCAGGCGCATGAGGTAGCTGAGAAGGCGGCGCCTGCACAGAGGTCGACAGGGGTACCGGCGGGGCTACCGGCGGGGCTGCTAGCGGGACGGATGGGCGTTTGGAAGAGTGAATCTCCTGGACAATGGCCTTATTCTCCTCCATTTCCTGCTTGCGTCGCTTGCCATCCTGCTCCAGACGGTCTACGTACCAATGAAGCCCCTTGTACGAGATGAGGAATAGCAGTACGGCGCCCGCGTACTTGAAGGCAAACTTCTTCCATTTCAACGGGTCGTTTGTCACCGGATCGTCTAAACCGAGGGCTGTGGAGTTCACATCGGGCAGTAGACGGGTGGAATTGATGCCGGTGAAGGTCGGCTGGGGCGTGGAAGTGGTCGTTTCTGTGGTGGCGGCTTTTGCAGCGGTGGCTTCTGCGGTGACAGGCGCTGCATGCACGTTTGCGGGCACTGCAGCCGTTGGAGGCGCGGGGGGCGTAGGAGCCTTTGGAGCCTTTGGAGCCGTAGGGGCCGTGGGGGCGTTAGCGGCAGAAGGGGCCGTACCAGGCTTGGCAGCTGCGTCCGAGGCGAGGCGACGCGTGAAGATGGAGGGGTAGGAGCGGATACGGAGGGCGGCTGGCGGGGTGCGGAAGAGGCGGTGTGCGAGGATGCGCAGAGCTGGTGGGGGCATGGTGGCAACCGGGGTAAGGGGATGGATGGCGGCGAGGTCGAATAGGATGGGAGGGATGGTCGAGGCGGATTTGTGCAGGGAACAGTGGGGTTGGATCTGGGTGCAGATTCTGGGGTGCCGTCGTTGGCTTTGCCAGCACATCGGAGTTAAGGGTGTGATGATCTAATTCAGAAATTTTGAATTAAAGTTGCAATTTGATTTGGTGGCGGTGCATTGCTGGAGTTGTGTGGGAGTGTCGGTGTAGTGCAGTACGGTAGTGTAATATATTGCAGTTTGGAGTGTAGCACGAACAGAGTGTATTGCGAAGCGAGTGGGTGCACATATTGTGGCTGTGGATAGGACAGCGACAGTTGTGAAGCACAAAGCTACGTATGGGTGGGGCTTACAGTAGGGTGATAGATGTCACGGATGTCAGCGTCATGGGAAGTCATGGGAGGAAGTTGAGCTGGCAGCAGACAGTGAGAGTTGAAGAGGTAGCGAAGGTGAGGCGTGGCACGTGTGAACACGCAGCGATGGATGGCCGGTAAGGGCCGATGTGACATGCTGTCTGACGCGACGCCGGTGGTGTGGATATCGGCATGGACTGCATGCAGTGCGGTGTACAGCATTGCAGTGTCGGCGATGGGCGTCGGCGTGGTCGGCGTGATGGCTGCGACGTGCGGATGGAGTGGATGGGCGTCGAAGGCTTCACATGCACCCATGCAGACGCATGCGGACGAATCGTCCATCCAGCTCACAGTTCGGGATGATACACTATGGGACCTGTCCATGGGAGGGGGGATGGCTGCATTACGCATACGCGGATGCGACAGGTGACGGCGGGAGGATCGGACCTGCAGTCACCCTATGGCTGAAAGTGCCGGTGGGCTCCCAATCGCGCAGCGAGTCCCCGGCAAGTCGAGGTAAAGTTATGTACGGGACGGCTTGTAGTAGTAATTAAGCTATTGGTGGTTGTGATGTTTTAGGGCAGGCGTGACTAAAAACTTCAGGGGTGTTTCGGCAGAAAACTTTACGGTCGGCACGGACGCATGTGTATCACTCTAGACGGTCTAATAAGCTCTTAATATGGACGACTAGTCTAAGTTAGATTACTCATCGCTTAGTTGGCAAGGGAGCATGTACCCATCTTGAATGTAACGTATGCGGTAGCAGACACGTCGACACAGCGGTACTGTAGCGGCGAAAGAGGCTCGCCTTCGCAGCAGCATGATACGTATTGTTCAAGGATAAAGGTAATGTAGGGGGGCACGAGGGAAAGTGCGCTCCCAGCAAAGAAGGGAAGAGCGTACATCAGTTGCGACGCGTTCTCCTGGACGGATGCGTTTGAAATAAATGCGCGGCAGCTTGAAACAAGACGTAAGCAGAGGTAGAGCAAATTTTTATGTACGTGTGGTTTGAAAATTCGCAAAAATAGGCGGCAGAGCTTTGCAGGAGAGGCGCGGAAGAAGCGGTTTGGTATTTTCCGGCGACGCTGGGGAGAGTGGCGGGCGAGGTGGGCGGAGCGGCGATGCTGCAGCGAACGAGGCGGCTGGCCAGGCGGAGGGAGGTGCCCATCGGGGCGGCCGTAAATGTAGGAAGTAGAAAGGGTAAAGTTTCGTCAAGGAAAGGGAAAGATGTTTCTTAAAAACATCTGTGCAGAGAGGCTGCAGCCACCATTGAATGTAGGCGCTTGCCATGGGCCCATGAGGTGAGGTAGAAGTTACTGGTAGGGGTGCCATAATTTCAACTAATTTTCTCTCCTATCATAACCAAGATGGTCGTTAGTCGTCTGTCTGAGCGATAGTGTACGCTGACAGCGCGAGTATTGGGGGCCCATGACGGAAGGCGATTAGCAATGGCACACGAGTCTGCATGTCATACAAGGCAACGGGTGGGTCCCCTAGAAAGCGCACGGAGTGGTCATTCATACCGCACGTCAGTGTATTCCTACGGGCAACAGAGGTATGGCGAGTCTGGTATGAGGCCTCTGCTGACACACGCTGAAACTGCCCACATACGGACCACATAGGCCAACGGCCTGTACGATCGGTGGGCGCAAGGACCACGCAGGCGGCAGGAGTCGACATGGTGTCTGCGGTTGCATCTGTGGCGAAGGAATGAAAATATGAATAAATGGCTAATTTCTTTGGTTTTGCTGTTTACAGTGATGCCCGCCTTTGTGCCAAGCGGCCTGTGGGGAGGAGATGTGCCACTGTAAGGAGGGAATATACAAGATGTCACTATGAGCATACTTTATGGGACAACTTGCTGATTTGGAGTATGGAAGGAGAATGGATGGAGAAAAGATGGTGCGCGTAGATGGTGCGCGTAGATGGTGCGCGTATGCCCACCATAGAAGCCCTCGTACAGCAATGCGCATAATTCCCAAAATGTTTCCGAATCATTCCGCTGCATCCAGTGGCGCAAGGAACGCTGGTGAGCAAAACAGCAACATCATCTTGCATGATGAGCCATTCGTGCATGCACGCACCAATCATCCATCGCCCTCGACGTAACGTTCCCCTGTCACGCCCGCAACGTTTGATCCGTCACGCCTCACCCGACCATTCACGCACCCGCCGCCTGTCATGGCACCCCCGAAAGCCGCAGCACGTGTCGCCAACACACAAACGCATTCCCAAAACCGTCACGTCACCCCCCCACCACCGTCACCCTCATCTCCGTCACGCCCGCAGTCACAACTCCGCCCAGCCATACCAGCCCCCAAATGCGCCACTCCGTCCACTCCGCCGGCTGCCGTCCACTTGCCACACTTCCACCCAAAAACCCACCCAAAAACGCACCCAACGCCACCGCCCGCCACCGCCCGCCACCGCCCGCCACCGCCCGCCACCGCCCGCCACCGCCCGCCACCGCCCACCACCGCCTTCACCCGGGACGCGCCGCACCCTCCTTCGACGCGCCGCACCCTCCTTCGAC
>JAUBNZ010000465.1:0-17103 GCA_032355485.1 Bonnemaisonia californica
CACGTTATACGGAAACAATCGCATTGCGAGTTCTATTGGGGGAGGTGAGCATCACCCAGATCTGTCCCCAAGGGACTGCGTGGGTAACCATGCATAGGGTTGGGAGATACGTGCGGACGAGGATGGCCCTACCCCACTTGCGGCACCCACCCTTACCGCTTGCTGGAGATCCGAAGTATCTATAGCCAGCAATAGGTAGTTCGTTGAAATCCTGATGGGCGAGGGTTTCTTCGAATGCAAGGAAGGCAGGTCGCTGGCGGATCGCCCACATCCGGATATGTGGGAGGGAAGATTTGACTCCCCGGACATGAAATGCCATGTAGCGAGAACTGTAGAGGAGGTGTTTTCCAGATTAGGGAGTATTTTCCGCTCATTAGAGGACTGCTGATGTGGTATGGCCAAGTTTCTGGGTTCTGGCGGAGTACGCAGACAGGTGCTTGTCCTGTGGAGAGTGAACGGAGGAGAAGTTCCAAGTCTGCTCTCGCGGCTCGCGGTACGCCCCTGTGCAGAGGTCAGAGCGGGAGACTCCGAGTTGTGTGACTTGATCAGTATTGAAGATCGAAGAGTGAATGTTGTGGTGCCGAAGGGTACCCCAGAGGGTGGAGAAGCGCGACACGTTACAAAAGAGACTTAAGGTTTCGAATTTTGTGCCGTTGAAGAGGGGAGTTAGAGCACCTTGAGTGCGGCGGGAAAGGATCCGAATAGAATTGCAGTGGTCTTTCGGGACCAGGGTGGGCCTTAAGAGCGCGGAGGGGTGCAAGAACTAAAACTCATATTGTGTACCCAACCCTACTTCCCTATGGGAGGGAGTCTGTGAATGAAGTCCTGATGGGTTTCCAGGGGTCGGTGCATTTGGCTTGGGGGGCGGGTTTTGTGATCCAGGCATACCAGTAGATGAATTTATGTTTGGCTCTGACAGAGAAAGGAAATGCAGGCCGAGGCGGTCGAGGGAAGACCTATACTAGCCCCTCGAAGAGCTGAATTTAGATGTATTTATCGCACGCACTCAGCGGGTTTCTGTAGCAGGGACGCAGTGCAGGGAGGAGTAGTTTTGGTCCACATGTGGAGGTGGCGATAGTGAGTGGGGATGGGATAGTACCGCGGAAGTTGTGTGTATCCAAGTGGGGTGAGGGTAGACACTACCATTTTGACAGTATCTGAGCTGCTAAGGATCTCTCAGGCGCCTTCTTCAGTAAAAGAGATGGCATAGAGGGTATATCCAGGGAGACCTCGACAGAGTCCTCTGCCTATGAGACGGAATGGTCCTGCAATAAACCAGCGAATAATATTTTGATTGCACAAAATGGGGCTGGGTTTTAGGGCTGAATTCCATTCAGATCGCTTAGCATGAGGTCAAATTCTTCCTTGTTAGGAAGGGTAAGTGAGATGTATTCCGTTTGACGGTCATTTTCCCGCCCAACATGGCGTGCGCGCTTTATCAGATTTTCTCGAGTACCCTGCGTGTTCAGTGAGGGCACTTGCTTGGAAGAATTCTATAAGGAGGCTTGGGGAGCTGACGCTCGGGACCTGGGATGAAGGTTTGGATCTTTCCGGATGCGTTCGGTCGAAAAAAGCGGAACGCGTTCTTTGGAAGTCCCTTGAGGGACTGAGGACAGTGGGTATTTTTCCATGCAGGGAGAAAGATGGTCTGGAGAGATTCCCATCGAAGAGTTCGCTGAACCGTGAGATGGCCGTGGCACGGATATAATATTCTGGGGCCGTTCAGCTCCGGTGCGGGATGTTAGGATCCACGGCGCCAGTGATGGCCTCCGATGGTGTGTTGGTCAGCATGATCGCGTCGAGGGGGCAGGTGTAGTTCTCCAGGGCATGCACGTGGCCGTTGAATTCGATTATCATGGCCTGTTCAGCGACCGCGGGTGCCTCGGATGATTCCATGCATTGCAGCTGGGCTTTAGTGGAGAGCGGCTGAGGTGCTTGGCAGGCGGGTACACTACTTGCCGACTTCGGTATGGCTCGGGGTTTACGGCGCAGTGTGTGTACCTCAAGCGGGGAGCCCTTTGCGGGATTACGGAGACGCGAATATGATGTCGCTTGTGTGCCGTGGTAGAATTGGAGCATGAGGGGTCAGTAGTTTTGGCAGGGCTGATTCGTGACTCCAAGAGAAGGGGCGCGAGTCTGGATCAGAGCATGTGGTAAGTATGGGCGATGAGAGGTTGCTATTATTCGGATTCAGAGACGGGCTGGGGAGAGATGGAGGGGGAGTTGAGGGCGGGGCTCTCCAAGTTTTTTCAAGTCGATAGATACGAAATAAATCGCCACTTAGGTGTAATAATGTAGGTTAATCCAATTCGAAGACCTGTTCTGATCAGAAGTTCATTATTATTACATATACGTTGCACAGAACTTCTACTCGTCTACTTCCACGTTTCCAGAATTCAGGACTGGTGTAGTAAAACACGCGTGGATTTACGACGGCGGAAAGGTTCCGATATGTGTCGATATTGGAAATCGCTCGACTTCGTGAATGGGATTCAATCCGCCCTCACCACGCATCTCCAAAAATAGCCATTACCCTCCCGTGACAGTCGTGGTTCGCTTTCCGCTCTCCGCTCTGCGCATCGCTTTTAAACCGCCGCCACGAGGTTTCAGAATTCAGCCAACCCATGGCACTCTGCATGGCGCCCGCTGCCTTTTGATTCCAGCTCTCCGCCGGCCGCCTAGGGCTTACTGCATTCCCACTGAGCCTTGCGGCTCAATAAAAAAGCCCTCATCCGCACGTACCGATGCTAGCTCGTCACATATATCTTCTAAAAAACCTCGCCCCTTCGCGCTTCCCCGCTGTCCCGCCTCGATGGGCTTCGCCGCTGGATCGCCCCGCAACGATTCGATGACGCCTCGCCTTTCCTAGCTACGCTGGTGCCTCGCCCACCGTCCTTCGCTGGTGGCTTTTTCACGCTGTGCTTTGTCGCTGGCTCGACTTGCCACTTACCTACGAGAAAAGTAACGCACCTTCTTGCATCCCTGCAGCTTGGCCAAGGCACGCGCCTACGAAAAAACCCCTCTCGCATCGCCACTGGATTCCCCCGATTCGCGCCTCCGAATTAACTGTGAATTTCCTTTACCATCTTCATTTGCCGGCCGTCTGATCGCCAATTGTGTTCTGTACAACTTTGATACGCTGTTGTAGACCGAGGTCACGGCCCTTCAACCGATGCAATTTGATATGCAGATATCTCAAACCTATACAAACGCAGAAGAGACGATCGAACCGGCTCCCACTCCAACTGTATTCGTTCTCCAGCAAATACCAAAGTGCACATATGTGCCATAAATAATTATGTGCAATAATATGGCCTTACGATACTTTTTCGTTAATTAACTCCTCATCCATTGTTAGCCGGCCGCGGGCGGCTTCTTCTTCGGATCCGCATCCATGATAAACTCAATACCCCCTGACAACCTGAAACCTAGATGGAAGAGAGAGATTGCCTAGAAGCCGATTTTTATTAAGGTTCTTAGTTAACCCTAATGATTGATTACCTAGGGATCTATTCTCGATCGCTACTACCATCACATTTTGGTCTACCCTTTAAGCAGAAGCGTTTTTGATCGCTATAGTTGTTGTAAAGTAATTCTGCTCGTTCCAGCCCAGACTCAGACTTGGTTCACACCAGCCAATTAAGCTCCGCGCAATTCTTACCTTCTAATAGGGTGTAACACGTCGCAATTTCTACATAACGCGCATAACGAATCGCCACGTCATTGAAGAACCGCTAACGCAGGATCGGTAAGTTACGGGTTCGGCCTATGTGATCTTATTCGGCGACGCTCCGCAGCAAGTCGCTGAGACAATAAACGGCTGAGTGCTTTCCAACCACTTGGTTTTGAGTGGAGATCAGAAATCCGAAAGAAAGATAGGGGCAAAATGGGCCCCTTCTTTGAACCCTGAGGCTGAGAAGGTAGTGAGCGCGTTTGATGCTCTCGATTTTTGTGCAACGCGAAGATTACACGTGTCATCCGTGTCGAGACTTAACACTTTCGCGAAATGCAAGGGGAAGAGCCCGCAATACCAGGCTTTTAGAAGGGAAGAAAGGGAAAACACGCTTGCAGATACACATGGGAGCTGAAAGGCAAGTCCCAGACTTAAAAAAAAAGATGCCACTGCTCGACAGCAGGTCGTGCAGAGAATGGGAGGGCAAGACGAGCGGGAGGGTGCGAAAAAAGAGATCTAACGAGAGTGGAGAGGAGCAGAAGGAAATTGACGACCCCTTATAAGCGCGCGTGATTAGCTCTGTTGAATCAGACGGACTGAAGTCTCCTCAACGCCAGGATACTTCCGGTTAGTTCGGTATCGCATGATTCACCTTGATGGTGCATAAACTTCAGCTGCAACAGAACTCATTGTGATGCTGCCGAATTCAGAATCCAGAGGTGCCCGGGGCGCCAAAAATGCTGTGCGTGCCATAACCCTAAGTGGAAAGACTTAGAAAAATAATATTTGCCATGCTGGCGTCACCCTTTTTACGGGTGAATTTCCCCGCCCATATTTTCCACCATGCCCACGACTGACTAACTTCAGCCGTGCCAGCGTGGGTGGTAGAAAGTGAATTTGTGCTGATCCTCTTGTGCTTCATGCATGCGGGGATTTTTCCACGCAAAAATCCCGGGACCACACTAATTCCCAATTGACTGCAGCGTCTCGTAGCTCTGGATAGATGATTACCCCAATTAAACAACGGTAGGATAACTGCTATAAGCCAGTATGCACCAAAGATCCGGATACTTCTTTAACAATGGCCCTGTATCAGAAATATCCTTGTGATTTTCGATGTTCTCCGTAACCAATTCGTGAAATGGCTGGTTCTTGCCAAAAGGTTCAATGTAAGGCATTGCCCCTGGATGTTGCCTTGTGCATCCAATAGCCATACCGTTTGATAACACTGAGGTTACGTTAGAACTTGAACCCATACAGCTGGTGTTTCCCGCTAAAGTATTTCCAGCCCTCCTCCGTAATACACGACAGTCTGTTCCATTGCTGAAATTTGATATCCGTAGCGTAACGGGTACTTTTGCGCGTCTTGAAAAAGATCCATTTTAAAACCTTATGCGTAATATACCTTTCAAGTAATCGCAAAGCGAAGACTTTTAAGAATATGTATAACTGAATGAGAGGACCTTGTTTTTTTAGAAGCTCAAATGTTGGTCCTTTGATCTTGAATAGCGCCCAAAATGTCTCATTTCTGCAATATTAAAAACCAGACAAATTCATTAAAAGTACATCACGGGGATTGAATGAAGATCTCGTAACTAGCCAAAAGTTCCAGAGTGAGCTAATATGGGACATCAAATGTGAAGATATTTTCTGAAAACCCGTAGCGTTAGAATTATTCATCTTCATCAGAGATGCCGAACGCCGTTGTTGTAGAACGTATCGCATATAGTACAATCCAAATCTTCAACTACTTCGGGATCCGACGAAACTATATTTGCATCGTATTTCTCCAGCCCCTCTCGCCATTCGACAGCTATGTCAGAGAGGTACCCAAGGGCTTCGGTAGCATCGCCTGATGAGAAGGCTTGCATCATTCAGCAATCAAGTGGCTGCTGGCTGTAGTATGTATGGAGGCCGAAAATTAAACGGTTAGTTCAGCAGTTATTTGGAAACTACTACCTCCCAGTAGAAAGACAAAGCAACTACGCAAAGAAACGCCATCTCGTAGAACACCGCCAGAATTTAAATAAAGGCCCCGTTACACTCAGCCACAGATCACCTGTATTATGACCTTATATATGGGCATAATTATTAAACTTTCCACGACTCACTACGTTTCATACTGTACCCAAGGTATTACAGATTTTTCTTTGTCAAGAATGCCGCAGAATGACCTAGGATGTGGTCTCGGTATTTACTGACGGCCTCATAACTGCACAAGAAGCTAAGGCAAAACAGGCCTCTTATGAAAATATAGGATGTATAGCTTTGCAGTTTTTGAGATGTCTCCAAGTTTCCAGGTGGCAAGTGGGCTGTATACATCGTGGTCCATAAATATATCCTTTTGAGGTAAAACTAATAAATCAGGGATTACTGACGAAATTTAGGGATTGTAGTAACTTGAGCTCTTCTTTTCTTCAACGTAGTGTTTCAAAATGATAGCCATTTCGTAAAGAAGTACCACTATCCTACCACTAAGATTAGTATCTCGAGACTAATATAGGCCCTACTGCAGCACTCCTCCTCACCTCTCTTGGCACGCCCTCAATTGTACCAACACCGTCATGGGCCGTGGTAAACCTTTGGGTAAAAGCGAGAAGATATCCATCATGCGCCTCAGCGGTGAATGGTTGACACCAGCCGCAAATGCACGCATCGTTAAGCGCGATCGGAAGACTATAGCAAATTTCCTACACGATCCTACAGGGTACGGTAGGAAACGATCACCTGGCCGCCCGAAAATCCTATCTAATGCGGGCAGGAGAGGGATTAAACATGAGTTGTCAAAGGAAAACGGATCTTGCAGCAAAATAAGGGGAAATCTGGAAATCACGGAGAGCCGTCAAACTGTCTGGATGGAGAAGAAGCGTCAGGGAATGTTCAAGTAGGAAAAATGAAGAAGACATTTTCCTGATTGATGAATATTAAAATAGACGGGTGACATGGTGTGTAATTCACACGCATTGGATAGATGAGGGGAAATGAGATATTTCCCGATGAAAAGAATTTCAATCTGGATGGTCCTGACTGCTACAAGTTCTATTGGCATGATCTACGCAAGTCGGAGAAGGAATGTGTCACCCGTCATTCTGGTGGTCAATCTGTCATGGTATGAGCCGCGATTTCCCATACTGGGAGGTCAGAGATTGCATTTATTGAAGGGAAAATGGACTCTACTCGATATGCAGGAGTGTTGGAGGAGTTTCTGCTACTGTATGCCTACTGCATTCAAGGCGATTCTTTCATGTATCAAAAAAATAATGCCCCTATACATGTTTCTGGGGCCATGATGCAGTGGTTCGAGCCTTTAAAATGGATGTTCTGCATTGGCCCGCCAGATCGCCTGATCTCATCCCAATTGAGAATATTTGGGGTATATTGGCACGTATGGTTTATGCTAATGGGAGGCAATGTCATTTATTCGTCGATCTAAAGAACTGTATCAAGCAATGCTGGCACGCCATCGATTCAAAAGTAATCTAAAATCACATTGGATCAATGCAGAGGCGTTGCATAAGCATGATACAGTCCAAAGGGGCTGAGAATGACTACTAATCACTACTTAAGTTAACTTGCATTAGATAAAATGCATTCTTTAGAAATACCTCTGGGGTTTTGGGGTTAGTAGAAATTAAATTCTATTGGGACTTTGCGCAGATTTGGGCATTTTATGTAGTATAAGTTAGAAGGATATAATTTTGCCACGGACTGTTTATACCTACAAATTTATACTACTTCATGATTGAAAGCTGCTGTAATCAGCTGATACTGAGGGCTGTTCTCAACTATTGGAAAAATGACAAAAAGTGCCTTTGCGTGCAGTGATTGGACCGATTATTACAAACGATGGTAAAAGGTTCATCGGAAGCACCCAAAGAAATTTGATTTTCCCCTTTCTAAAACAATGAGAAAATAGAGGGATTTGGAAAGCACCAAACGGTCATTAATGGGTACTTATGATAAAGCAATAATGGTACAGAAAATTGGACAGCAGATTTGTCTTTGGGAGACAGTTCTGTACTTGTAAATTCTCCCCCATACTGGGTGTGCATCAACACAAAAATGAGCTAATAATTGGTGGCAAAAAAGTGATCGTAATACTCCGCTACAAGATGTTCCTCTGCATACGCCGCCTTTTCTCCGTCGATTCCCGCCCCACGACAACTTCTCTCCTTGCTTCCGCCCTGCAACATCAATTACCCGTCCCTTCCCACTCTATCGCACTTCCTACCTCCCGCATCTCCGGCCTACGACATGTCTTCTGTCCCTTTCCGCTCCGAATCACTACGTGCTTAACTTAAGAACCTCATGTGAATCAGGACGCAACGAGATCTACTTACGCCAGAGAAAGGTACAGTTCAATCCCTCTCCTTGCACGTAACTGAAGTGCTGATACGGTAGCAGCCCTGTCCTCCTCTTTCTTGCGCGACGTTTCACAAGCAGAAACGGAAGAAACCCTTATGACCGAGCGTTGTATGCTGGTCACTGGAAATCGCTTTGATCTAGATTTACCGGATATTCAGCAGTGCCTGAGAAACTATAGATTTTTGAAGCGGGACGTCTACCGAATCATAGCCCTCTTGGATTGGCTAGTAACGAAAAATAAGACGAAAAGACGCAGGTATAATACAAACGTTGTTGAAGCTTTCTGTATTTTTTGTAGTCCACTGGGAACGGTTTCTCAGTGGTACGTTTTGGAACGCGAATTTGGGAGGCACAGTGCTGCCCTTAACGAAATATTCTATGAGAACGAAGAGTTCTTTTTCGCCAAATTCAACCTCCTTCTATGCGATTTCAGCGACTATTTTATCTGAAGTAGGGCGGTGTTTTACGCCGATGCAATTTCTAACTGTGGCACACCGCTCGACAGCTGTGTTGCATTCATAGATGAAACCAAGATCTTCATTGCAAAACCGAAGGGAAACGAACACAACGAGCTACTTATGATGGGCATAAAGCCCTAATTGCTTCAAGTTTCAGGCAATGAGCTGCCCTGATGGCCTAATATTTAACTTGCATGGCCCGGAAGAGGGACGGCGCCATGATGTGACGTTGTTTAGAAAGTCTGGCATCTCTTCAGACCAGGAATGAGCACTTCTAATAGACGGGAGATTATTTTATGTTTACGGCGATACAGCATACGTGCTCAGGCCTTACATGGAAGAGGGGTTTAAGGGAGCTTCCTTAACCGACAAAGAAATGGATTTTAACAAGAGCATGTCATCAGCACGGATTGCCGTGGAGTGTTCGTTTAAGGACGTCAAAAAATAGTTTACACATATGGATTCTGTCCGTAAGCTTTGTATCAGCTTTGTATCGGGCACACGCCGGCTGCTTTACTGTATTTTACGTACGTGTTGCTTTGGAGCTCCCGCATTTGCCTGTTCAAGCCTCAGGGTGCGACTTTCTTCGGCTGTGGCCCACCCATCTAGAAAGAATATGTTGAAGCGGCCGCGGGGAGCTATGCAGAGGCCACTGGGAGCGATACGAGAGCAGCGGGGAGCAGCACATGTGCGGTGGGGAGCGTTGCAGAGTGAGCGCAGCATCCAGAATTAAACACGTTCCAAGTTCTCATACTTTTACAAAATCACAGTAAATACGCAATTAACTAAAACACCTACCCAATTAATTATATTAATTAATTAGTTTGGTTGATTAAATAACGTCAAGTCCTTCTAAATGTGTTTTAAATAGTTACTTAAATATATTACTTAATTACTCAGTTATTATTTTTGCCAGAATTGATAGCTATTTAATGTTCAGGAATATACCTAACTGGAGCATCGTGAATCGTCCAAATTACGCAAGAGTCTTACGTACCCCTGGGGCGCTCCCCTGGGCCATGCTCCCATTTTCGGGAGCCTATGCTCTGCTTATCTGCTAACTTTACGAGCAAGTCGAGCATACTCTTCTGGATTTCCATTGTCACCTTCCTCTCCTAGGAGGTTTCCTTCTGCGTATCCGTATCCGCTTCCAAGCACTTCTCTTCAACCCCTATTCTGCAGGCCTCTATCTAATGCTCGCGTTCCAAGCCCCGTTTCTCCAGATCGAAGCGCTCAACATCAAAGCAAAATCGCTTCTCCTCTCTCACCTCGAGATTTTCCGACATACGCATGCGGTGCTCTTCTGCATTTCGTAACGCCGAAATAAAGCGTTCGCAGTCACCCCTTTCCGACCTCTTCGCCTTCATCGTTGCAGAATCTGTTTTCTAAATCAATTCCACCTTCAGATGCACCACCCAGAGCCACAACTTCTAAAGCTACCGAACCCTCCGAATCCTCTCGTTCATTTGGTCCATCTCTATCCCGCTTTTCTCGACGGGCCATCGCTTTTTCTCGAAATTCCATACCTGCTAGTAGCAAACTGTCCTCCTTCCCTTTGGCATCGTCCTGGGCCCTAGCATATATTGCCTTCAGGTCTTCCATTTCTGTTACGAGGTCGGTCATCAGCGCCTCGTATTCACCTAACTCCTCCCCATTACCAGAATTGTTCCTTAATTCCGTGTCAGACCTTTTCCACTGCGTAAATAGTCATTTAAATCTATCTTGGCTGTAATTTCCATCCGTCTTCCACGGCAGCACGCCAATATTATTAAGGCTTACTGCGACATCGGCGTATTTGATTAGAGTCTCTCTCCGCGCATCAACGTGTGCTCTATTTGCCTATACCTCCTTTACCAAGGAAAGATCCAATTCCTTGGTAAATGTGCGACGAGGAAAGGCCTTCGTAGATGCGGCTCTCGGGGGGCAATCCAGTGCATCCTGTAGTGGTGGAGCAGAGTGACTGTCGTCGCGAAGCTGGTAGTTGTTGCTGGCTTGGGCATCGTTGCAGGGTAGGTCCTCGTTGCGGGGGTTGGCTGTTCTTGCATATCACTACATCTCCAGAGATGATGGTGGGACGAGCTTCTGCCATGCTGCAATGGGAAAGGGAGGTGGGTGGTATGTGGACTGATATGGACGGTGGATTGAATAAAAGTTGATTGTCGACTCGACGGAAGGAAGATGCCGTGATCACCTGATGGTGGAATTCCACATGATGGGCTCTGGAGACTTAAAATCATGCTGGGATTTTGCGCGCCAAATTTTGCGCCATGGATGGATACATGCATACACGTGGCGAAGAGAGGCAACAGGTTACGCGCCAAATTTGAAGGGGAGTTACCGAAGTATCTTCGACCGTCACTTCGATTGGGTGACTACTCTACCGTAATTTCTCTCAGCCAATTTCGGTACCCACTGGCAACCCTAAATCCGTACCGAATGTTTTACCGAAAAGTACCTTTCGGTGATTGCCAAATCCCTGTAATGAGAAGAGATCGACTTTTATAAATACGTTGTTAAATGAGGCACGCCATTGGCCAAGGTTATGTAGGCTGTCCAGAAATGCCGGCTAACAGGATTCATCCAGTGCACCTTCGTAAACCGATGCGGAGGGATTCAGAGCTTGAAAAATCCAGATTTGTGGGAATATCTAGATGCAAATTGGGTTTGCTGCGGCCTAGGTGTTTAAGTTGAATTTATCGAAGTGCCTTTCCAATTTTGCCTACTTTGGGGATATGAGACTGTGCGGCCGATTTGTCGACAGTCAGGAGTGGTTTTTACTGGTCTAATGCGGTCCCAACCGGAACTCAGAGTTGCATCCTACTGTGGAGAGATGGAATGATCCAGTGGGTTCTTCCTCGCGTCTCAATGATTCATTCGTCGGTAAGTAAAGCTCTCACTGACGTATCCGCGGCATGTGAAGCATTGGAACCGGCAACGCAGTTTCTTCCGCCCATGTCCGAGGAATTGGGTCCGACCCAGACGTCCGCTGCGCCTATGTACGCAGGAAACGGCCTTCCCGTCTTCATGCATCCCTGAATTGAGTTGGGGGCCCGGTAAGCAATCAGTTCCTCATTGGGCTATTGCAAAATCTGTCGGAACTGCTGAGCAGATGGTGATAGCTGCAATCCGTGAAGATAGTAGGGAATCTTCCGACTGCAGCCCGAATAGGACATTTTTAATCGCTTCCCCGTCGCTATGGAAACTACGCGGAGCTCTAGTGCTGGATCTGTTTCATGGGAACTTCATTGGGTAAATGTATAAAGTACGAGTCTAATGAAGGCAATACGATTCAGAGGGATGGGAGCCGTCGGGATTTCCTTTTAGACCTGCAGAACGACGAGGATATAGATTCTGGTGAAGACTCCCACCGAGGGCACACACCGAAGCAGGTACCGCAGCTACCTCCTTTCCCTAACCGACAAGTAATTGGACGAATTGGTGAAGGAGATCTCTGCAAGGAAGAAGTTAGGAACCAAATCTGAAATGCTGGATCTCATCTACCAATAATATAAGGCCATGGTCGAGGAATGGGGGCATGGAGATGGCCTACCAGGGCTTAGGAAGCAAAGTGCGGAGGCCAGCGTTTCACCATCCCTTTCAATTGTGTAGAACGAAAGGGAATACGTACGTACATATATATACATATATATACATATATATACATATATACAAAAATATGTGACCATTCCGTTACGTGCATCGCTCTTGGAAGATGCGGGACTGCGTCAGGAGTTGCCTTGCAATGAACGTAGAACTAGAAATCTGTTAAAAACCAAACATTGGTCCAATGTACAATCTTTCAAGGGTTTGAGCTTGAAGAAAGGAAGACAAAAATCGATGGATGATCTTCTGCAAAATGTATTCATACGACAAATGTTTACTGCATAGGGATTTCCGGAATTATTTACTGCAAGGAGAGAGGACTGGGAATGTTTCTAGGTGAACCAAGTTCTTTATTTATAAGTTGTAGAGGGGTTGATGGCCACCCATTTTGATCATTCCGTCTCGTTACGTGGCTTGGTCGGTAGTCATGGCGGTTTACGTACTATCTTGTGTTCCTACATGTACGCTGTTCGCCTGGGGGAGTCGTTTGTACTGCTACGGAGGCTTTTTTTCGTGATACTATCTATGGCTTCTACCACGATTTCCGGTTCTTCCTTGTTTGTTTCTGCCTCGAGGAGGGGTTCGAGCCTGCGGGTCCCGTTGCCTTGGTGTATGGCTCTGGGTGCGATGAGGAAAGTTCCCAAGTGGTATCTCACAGCCATCGCTCGGTGGATGGGGTGTCTCGATGGGAGATGTAGGGCTGGAGGTAGGGTCCCTGTAGGAAGGGTGGGTGGCGAGCAGATCGCTCTCCTCGCGTTTTCCCTCGCGACTCTTATTGTCTCCGACGTTCCGGCTGGTGTCGGGGCTCGTCTTCTAGCGTCCTGCAACGCGGCATCTGGGATCCAGGAGAGGGCCCTAAGGGTCATTTCGCCATGAAACGTTCTCTGGCCGTTCCGGGGAATTTCCAATTTTTGTGTTTCCAAGGTATGCAACGATCTTACAAGTCTGTGCTGCAGCGATAACCTTCGTGTTTCTGCACTTTCCAAGTGGAAGACGCCTCAGATTTTGACAAGTTGTCTCGAATTGAAACCTCTCTTTGTATTGAGTAGCGTATGTAAGAAGGCATCTTCTATTTTTTCGATCCCTGCTAGGGTCTCCGTGCTTATGGGTAGGACTGGCCATGCATGTTCGTATATTGGCCCGATTAATCTATTGTATAGTACCATTGCTGTCCTCTTCGTTGGGGAGATTATGTTGCAATTTGTAAGGCCCCAGTGCAGTCTCTTCTGGGCTTCTACTCTTTCTAAAGCAGCGTCCTCCTTGAGCCCATTCAGCGAAAGTGTCACCCCTACATATTTGACTTTCTACACTTGTTTGAGGAGAGTTTTTGCAAGGGGCATGTGGGCCGTGAGCGGCGTCTCGTGGTCCGGTGCGAGGACTGAGCCTTTTCCGGTGCCCACTCGATCCTGTTGGTCGCTGCCCAGCTCGTGGAGATGTTGAGAGCCGTTTGTAACTCTCTCTGCGATAGTACGTGTATTATTGTATTATTCGCAAACAGTTTCCCGGGGGGTTGTGTCTGTTGCGAAGCAGGCCGTGCGTTAGTTTCTCTGCCATGCCATCCAGGTACAGATGGAAGAGCGCTGGACTGGCTGGATCTCTGTGTGGAACCCACCCATGTATTGTGGCTTGCCTACTAGTAGGGTCACCCACGGTGTGTACGGTTATGGGCCTTAGCATAACTTGGATCATCGATGCAGTAGTAGGTGAGCGTCTTTGCTTGCACCGCTGTATGAGGCTGTTTCTCGGGACTGTGTCGTACGCTCTCCGAAGTTCTTGGACTGCAACGTACTTTTCACCACTTTGTATGGCCGCATTAACTTGTTCAAAGGCCATAAATGTGCTCATATGTTTCTGGAACCCAAGTTGCATTGGGTGGGGGTCGGGAGTGTTCCCTTACCGATATGTCGACTGCACTCTATTCCGCTTCGCAGAAATGGGACAGGAATGTGACTGGGCGGTATTTTGAGGGGGCTCCCCGGGGGCCCTTCTCGGGTATTGGGTGTACCGTCCCCTCCAGCCACTGACGAGGCAATATTCTGAGTGCTACGTAGGCCTCCTATACCTCAAACATTCCCGCTGCCCACAAATCTGTGGTCAGGTTTAGGATCTCAGAGTGTACTCCATCCTGTCCTGTGGCTTTGTTGCTTGGCGCTTTCCTTATCGCCCGCTTCAGGTACTCCAGAAACTTCGGAGGCACTCCAAATGGTATTGGGGCGTCGTTGGTGCTGAGAATGTGTATATGTTACAGAGATATATACAAGCAATCAATCAAAATTGATGTTCCATTTCAACGGGTTGATAAATTCTGGGATCAAATTGGAGGATCAAATTTCTTTTCAATAAAAGATCCAAGATCTCGGTATCACCAAATAAGGTTACGTAGAGAGAAATTAGAAAAATGGCTTTCCGGACGAGATACATACAATTTGAATTCCTTTTTATCTCCATTTGGATTAACAGGAGCACGAGATTGCTTCCAGAATTTAAAGAATAACATTTGGAGAAAATATTTGGGTAAGTTTTAGTAGTCTAGTTGGATGATTTACCAATGTCCAGTTTGACAGAATGAAGACAATTTAAAGCACATTGAATCCATTCTTCAAATAATTATGCGCTATATCGAAAGCTACCGAAAGGTGATTTCGTAACGTAAGAATTTTATTGCTTTGGACATCTTATTATTTCCAATGGGCTAAGAGTAGACCTAAAGAAGACTGATACACTATCAGCTTGAAAAATTCTTCTCAACATGAAAATATTTCAAACCTGTATGGGAGTATTTTATTACTATAGACATTAGAGAATTTCATTTGGAAAACCCCAAATACCCCAAATTTCCAGCCACGTGCAGAACTGTGATTGGCGTCCTTAACGTTTAGTGCAATAGAGTTTGGTGTCGAGACTGCAGCTCCCACCCTTCATTATTGAGCAGCTGCACGCAACGAAATTGCGTTCACCGACCGCCATACACAGGCGCACCGTGGACATCTTTCAAGATGAAGCAAACAGCGATGATGTCATCAACATGATCAGGGAGCTATTTTCCAGCTCAGATGACGATTCGGTGGAACAAACTTGAGGTGGTTCGTGGCCTGGAAAGGGGCAAAACATTATCCTCCATCACGAATTGGGTGCGATCCAACAGCATCGCGATAACTTCGCCGACGAACCCACGTTCTATCCTGAACCGTTCGATCGTAGGTTCCACCTCACTAAAAGTATTGTTATGGAAATGTCCTCCCGCTTGGGTTAGCACGAAGTCTATTTTCAGCAGAAGAAGGACTGCACCGGGAGAGGGGGTTCACAACTCTACGAAAAGTGGCAGCTGCTCTGTGCCTACAGGGGTATAGTTGCAGCGCACACATGCTAGATGAGAACCTTCACATAGCTGAGTCTACTGTACTACAAGTTTGGTTCGCCTCCGGCATAGTAGCATGCTACGAAGACTAGTTCCTACGCTGCCCTACGAACGCGGATATTAAAAAGATTTGAGCGAGGTCTGAACCTCGTCGTCTTCCGGTTATGCTGGGTAGCATAGACAGCTGCAAGTGGGAATTGGAAAACTGTCCGGTGGCATTGCATGGACAGTATAAAGGTAGGGAAGGATTTCCTGCCATCAAACTTGAAGTGATTGCCGACGACACCCTGTGAATATGGCATGCCTTCTTTGGCCTTCCCGGCTGCTTGAATGATATCAACGTTCTCGAGGCCTCTTCGCTGGCCAACAAGATTTCCAACGGGGAGTACCCTCCGGCCGTGGAGTACACAATCGCAGGAGTGAAGCGTCTTACCCCGTACTGGCTAGCCGAAGGGATCTACCGGAAATGGCCAATGTTTCTACAGACCATCAGCACCCTTGTACAGATGAAGGAGAGCTTCCCGCCAAGATACAACAATCTGCGCGCAAGGATATAGAGAGGACGTTTGGTGTGCTGCAGCCGAAGTGGCACATCCTATCACGCCCATCCCGTTTTTGGGATCGCCAAAAAATGGGGTGTTGCATCATCCACCACAACATGATGTGTTTGAGGTGAGGAAGCAGCGTGAGGAGGAAACCTCAGGTAGCGACGTGGAAACAAGTAATGCAGTAGTACGAGAAGAGGCAGCTCCTTTGTATGCGCCGAAGACGTTTCAAAATTCCTCCGTTACAAAACATCTAGCGGGCTCAATAGAATCATTGTCTGCAATTACGAAGCTATGCGCTGATGTACAGGAGTACAATACAACTGTTGAACTTTCCATGTGGAATCTGTGGCAAACGCTGGGAACCAGAACATAGGACGATCTAAAGCATGTCTTTAATAGCACATAGTGAGACGCTTCTCCGAGTAAAACAAATGGTCTTTAGCCCTATGGAGTGGGGTTGGGGGTGGGAGGTATACGTATTCCCGCCCGCGGCCACGGGATATTTTTGGGCGTCTTCGGACTGCGTTTCAGACTGCTTCTGGCGCCTCGTTATCTCTCAAGACCCTGAGCGTCCCGAAAAAACAGATCTGATCAGTCACGAACGACAGGCCTTCCAAAGGCGTAACATCGCCTGCAGCTGGATGGTCGTCGTCTTCGTCGTGTTTTGATGCGGCTGATGGACTATTCGAATGCGTTTCGAGGGTGTTGGAAGCAACGCTCGTGACAACGTCGCCTGGGATCGTCCTTTGACTCTTGTCGCTTTGCGTGCAAAGGTCGCTGAACGTGTCGTCCATCAGCATCGAGAACAACTCCTCGGCCTTGGTCTTACAGAAGGAGGGGGCTTCGCGAAACAACTGCAGTTGAAACTGTCGCTTCAGCGTTTGGTTGCGCCTGTCGTAGTACTACCCACCCCTGGAGGACAGGAGGGTCTACAGTGTCCCTAGCCTCTCCGGCAGGCGGTCGGTGTGGTAGAGCAACTCCTCCAGGTGGAGTCACGTGGTGATGAACACTCCGATGAGTTGGAGACCAGAAACCTCTCTCCCTGCGTTGGGAGAGGTCTCGGGGCTGTCGTAGCTCCTGAGCCCCAGCAGGGTCGTG
>JAUBNZ010000466.1:0-10776 GCA_032355485.1 Bonnemaisonia californica
CTACTTTACGTGCTTTGTTGTCCTTGTCATCGCTTGGATTCATACAGAATGCGTCCGCTTTATTCTCAGCATTCTCCTCAACATTTCCCAAATCATGGATATCTTTCTCATTGAAAGATTGGAGTGTTGCTGTGTGTGCACAACATTGCATGACGGGAGTTCAGGTCTCCCACCATCATTGTGGGCTGTTGTTGCAAAAAATGGATGGGGTTGAGCAGTGCCAACATGTGGTGGGGTTCTGTTTTAGGACTGAGGAAGAGGGCTACTATATCGTACGAATCGTTGGCAGTAATTCGCCTATCATTTATTTTGGGAAGGTCTTTCTGAGAGTCTAAAACACGACTTCTGCGCAATTTTGAGCTATGCCTTTGTCGTTTTTTAAGCAGGTAGCTGTTATGTAGCTTGATACTGATTAGCTCATATATTCCGGCCATACAAGGAATAATGATGATGAAGAAAGATGGTGGTCCTCGGCTTAGAGTTGTTCTTAATTATGTTTTCTCCTTTCAATTCTTTGAATGCACGTCCGGTCACATTACCTTGCAATATGGACAAACATATAGCCTGCTGAAATCATCTGGTAGTTTCTTGAGCTTCGATTTTACAGGAGGGAAATGATACCACCATATGGACAGATCACGATACTCTGTACTCTGTAATTCCCAGGCTGGAGACTTACTCTTCCATCAAACTCAGATGGAAGAAAGAGCCAGTCTCCAGCTTCAGATAATCCGAGACAGCAATTGAAGAAGAACTGTTGCTAAATACTCTACCCTTCGGTTGATTATAAAGTCTGGCTTAGATAATGCGCCCACGGAAATACCTGCCGAACTTCACTTTTTTGCGCATCCGAACAAACATACTGTATACTCTGTGAATCACGTGTAACGAATAATCACAAAGTGATGGAGGCCTGGGGTTCCTATCTTCAGTATGAATTTGGCCACCGCGTAGTTATACTCCCTTATTGATCCACTGATTTCACCAGGGGCCGCCCCCGTTGGAGATAACAGTCTACCGTAACCCTCTCTTCCCGCCAGTCCTTCGTTCTATTTCTTCAGGGTTTAGAGTCGTGTGATAAATCTCGGTAAAATTGACATACTCACGAAGAAACATACAATTTGATATACAAGAATGGACGTTGTATGTTCCGGAATGAAAGCGGTGGCTACGTGCAACGACTCAAGCAGTAGTCTTACATTAGTCGCAATCCTGACCATAGGTCACAATGCTGAAAGCTGCCGATGCATTGCCAATACAGAACACTATGTTACTCGCAGCGAGACCACGCTCGTACGCATTAAGACGTGCTCTTCCACTACAGAGTTGATTGCATTTTTTTTGCCAACAGAATGTCGCTAACGTTACACCAACTTTCGCCGTTTCAGGCCATCATGCTCCTTGCGAATACATAGTTCATATGATTCGATCTCCACACCAAAGCCACGTCCAATTTCAGCTAGCTTACATATTTCCTTCTGCACATCAGCTGAGGAGAACCCATTGTTGCTTGCGGACCGTTTCACCCCTCTGGCTCTCTCTTCTCCTACTGTATCTACACGAGGGTGACTTGTTAGGTTCCCCGCTTTTTCATTGTTACCATCCCTTACATACTCTTTGGTTTTGTCTCCAACTGCTTGCGTACTTACGTGAGCCATCAGATCACCTGGCAAGATCTCATCTTTGTTCGCAATGTCAGATGCAGATAATGGCTGTTCAAGAGCCTTCGCTTGTGATTGGTGTATTCTATCATCGCTAACAACAGCCACCTCTTCACCAACGACTGTATCAGTAATGAATTCACAAGATTTTGTTCTAGGCTTGCATGCGTTCTCTGCTTGGCGGCCTGATTGCTCCAGTGCCACCTTCTCCATGCTTGATTCCACGGTTACTGTGCCCTGCAAATTTTCCTTGCCGATGTTTAGTAACTCAGCTGTCGTATCCGCCCCTTCGCCTTTCGTGCTTTCATCCTGATACTGCAAATCACTTCGGTCCACTTTCTCAGTCTCCGCCGTGCGATCGACCATAATCGCAAGAAACACGTCCTCCCAAACGGCCATAATCTCAGACTTCTTCCCGTCAAACTTTGTGTCCTTCGTAACCTTCTCAAGGAATTTGCGTTGGCGCTCATAGTTGTTCCGTGGAGGCTTGGAGTCACTGTCCCAGCCCAATTTCCCCGTACATACAACTGTCCGGCCCTCTTCAAACAACTCATTATATTCATCTCCTCCAATGACACCAAAATCGACGCATTGATATCCACCGCAAAATCCAAGAAAGATCTTATTCTTCGCCCACCGAAGCAAATGACATTCTCCAAACGCCACATTCGTTAAATCAGCCTTTGACCATGTATTGCCTTTCGCAATGCTGAGGATGCGAAGCAGCATCCTTCCTGTCTCGAAAGAATCATACCCTGCTTCATGATGGGCGCATTCGGCATGGGCATATCTCCCAAATCCGTGCCTGTCCCTTGCTTCATCAAAGCTCTCGTCATAGTGCTCACCTAAATGACTGTCCACCCATGTGGATGAGCCAATAACTTCCCCCACCCTGACAAGTCTGCCCTGGGGTATCCAAATTGCCACTTTGGCTGGCGGGAGCATTCCCTCACCTTCGTAGTGTTCGAAAACACTCATCACCTCAGACATGTCACGGGCCTTCGCCTTGCGCATCATGTCACCCACTTCTTTGTTGACAGTAAACAACTTTTTTTGGAGAAGTCGAGTGTCTAGTATGGTCGGAAAAGACTGCCTAAGTATCTGCTTGAAATCGTTTATGTCTTCTGGAAGTGGTGCGATGAAGTTTGCGACAATCTTTGTCAGATCCAAAAAGCCATTGTGAGTTACTAATGGCACCTGACTTCGGATGAGAGCGTCAATGACATGACGAAAACCTACAGCTTGCGATGCAACTGTTTCAAGCTCGTTGTCCATGGCGTTGAGATTGGTCTTGTCCATGAAATTGGTAGCTTCTTGTTCAGTTTCCAATCGCTTTATTGATACCAGCGCAATCCCATCTGCTCTTGTGGTAGTATAAACCAATCTAGGACAGATGTTACGTACTGCGTCATAGGAAAACCGTCTATGCACTGAATGTTTTGGCAATGCCACTCTAGTAGTTGGAGGAACGTAGTTACCCTCCTGGTCAAGATGTGTTTGCTTCGAAACCTCGTTAAGCCAGTTCTGAATTTTGTTCTTAAATCGTTTGACTTGTTTTACATCAGGAGTTCCAGGGTCTTGCTTCATGGTTTCTCTTCGCTTTGATTTTTCGCGAATGATACGGTCCACCTTTTCTCGGATCAGGCTTTCGTTATCCCCACGCAACCACGTGATTCCTGCTTCAAACATTTGACGAAAGTCGAAATAATTCTTTGCTAGAAATGCGACACTGGATGCCTGCATAGAAAATATTCTATCAAACAAGGGATACCTTTCAGTCCTTGGGTAGTACAGCGCCTTTGGAAGAAGATAGAAGTTGAACGGAATGGCTTCCCACATCGCTGGTGGTGGCGGCTTCCTTTCAGGATTGAATTCCTGTTCGACATCGGTTTTTTCCGGACGCTTGTTTGGTGAGATTTGGGCGCCTTCGTCAGCTTGACTCGGTTCTGCATGACCGCCTTCGGCAAATTGGGTTGGGCGAAAGATAGTCAATCCGAACTGCATTGGGGGAAACTGCTCTGCATCGGCGCGGGCAGTGGCGTACCGAATGGAAGGAGTATCCAATTGAGAAGGGCGATTTTCACCTAGTCCAGTAAACTCAAGATCGATAGAAATGAAGGTAGCTGTAGGGAGTAAACTTCGCAAAATGGCAAAGGCTTCCTCAAAGTTTTCCTCATTGACGTTCATCGTGTTGAGGGGCCTGGTTGCGAAATTGGGCTGTTGAAGATGATACTAGGAGAATATCAGGTGTTGTTAGGCAACATCCCCCACACACGTGTGTTGCACTGGGGCGATGCTCTCGGAAGAGAAAATTAAGTGACAGAATGTCTTCGAAGTGGCTGTTGACGCAGGTTGTATCAATTTCTGCAAGTGGTAGTGTAGCACCTTGGGCGCGCGGCTGTCCGCGGAATGGTAATGCAGTCCCGTGGTTGCCCAACGATTTGCAAGTGAGTTTTACGCGGTATGGGAAGAAGAGGAAGAAAATACTTATCAAGGGACAAGATGACGCCAAAACAAAGTATACCATTTTACGATGTACAGTAGTGATATTTATAGTACATTTCAAATACTGGACCACTTTACACTATCACATTAGTCCATTATTAAATTATTGAAAGTATTTGTCTGCTAGTTCAGTACAGTGTATGAGACTGGCTCGATTGTAGAAAAGAGTGTCTATAATGAAAATATACCAAGTTATACAGCTAGAGAAGTGTTTCTAAAAGGACACTACTAAAATTAATAAAATTAATTACATAACTTTTCCCAAAGTTTCAGTTCAGTGGGCTGGAAAGCTAGATAGAATAGGATAGCGAAAGGACCCACGCTCCAGTAAACATTCATTCGAGACAGCTGTCTTTAATGTTCAATCTGGGGGGGCACCCGGACTGTAAAACCCCCCCAACATGCCCTTTTTCGAGCAAGAAATGCTCGGTTGTCTACCGGAAATACACGTATACACGTGCATATTTAGTACACTTGGGAAGGGCTAACCCTAACTTTACAAGTGTGATAATAGTACACATGTACGATGCCACCCTAGCTTCCACACGTGTACGCTGAGTGCACGTGAACACTGCTAATCCTAGATTCCACATGTGTACGCTGAGTACACGTGTACATGGCTCGGAGGGCGGACATGATATCACGTGTAATCAATAACATGATACAGTACTATGAGTCATACAATGTACAACTTTGTTGATGCGGTCTTGGATCACTCAAAGTGACATCTGAACATCTGAACAGTGAAGAAGTTGACGCAATTACTGCTGATGCTTGATTCCCAACCCAAACTCTCTGCTTTGAAGACTCAGCGAAAACCAATTCCTGCAGTTGATATCTGCGGCGTCGCAGCCCGCCGAAACTGACCACCCCTCGGTACTTGAAACAAATCATGCACGCTGCGAGGAGATGTCTGCTGAGACTGCGAATCCTGTCTCGATCTGCGTCTTCATTTCAACACCATCGTACCCCGCCCATGCCATCCAACGTGCAACTCCAAATCCGCCAACTCCAATCAACAACCCCCTCATGCGGCGTCATGGATTCCATGCGTGGCGCATACGACAATGCAGTCCAAGGCTCGCAGTCCAAGAAGGAGCAGCGAATTTTTGATGCACAGTTGAAATTCCTCACTGATCACTCCCGCAAAATCAACGGCGACATCTACATGCAACTCATGACCGAGATACAGGCAATAAGCGGCATGTCTGGTGTAAAGCAGCACTTGCCGTGGGTGCAGAACAACCCCGCCTTGACCGAATTCAAGTCTCAGGAACGCATCATCAGTGTCATGACCCCCGCGGAACGCAAAGATGTTTTCTTAGTACGCATAGCAGGCAAGAAGAGAATTGCTACTGAAGCTGACGTATCTGTAGATGCTGTAGAATCGGTCATTGCCCATATCTCTCTCATGGTTAGGATTCAAAAGTGGATCGTAGCTCGGAACAAGGACGGGTTGCCAATGCCAAAGACAGCCATCGAATTGCAGAATATGATGACAAACCCAGAGTCGGGGTTGAAGAAGGGCGGTGCAAGACGTACTTTGCCGAGCCCAGGCGTTCGGAGGAAAAAAGGTATGCGATGATGTGCGTCGGGAAGCACATTTTGCGGAAATATTCTTTAGGGCGGTGACTGTCACCGTATGGGGTAGCAATGCGCTTCAGCGGCTGCGCTCGCACCAAATCGCTTGCGGTCGTTGAGTACTGCCTCTTAATCTCTCAATCTGTTACGTAGCGGTCTGCTGGAAGAGGCAGCAGTTGTTCATTGTCTGGTATCTTGCTCCTGGTCTTTCGCTACGCTGCGCGGATAATCTGTGGTGAAGGAATAACGGACTATGTCTAGAACCACTGAAACTAACGACTGGACTCACGCGTAGATTACCTTGTTGAGAAAAAAATGCTGCAGAGCACAAAAGTAATTCTACTAAACTTCGGAGCAGGAAACGGCCGTTTATTTACAAACGCAAACCGACATAAGTGTACCGGAAATCAAAAAACATGCGTCCAGCGCCAATTGAAGCTTACGCAACTATTGCAATCAACACGATCAATTCCATTCTGTTCTCTTAGCGAGAAGAACCGCAATTAGCCACACTTAATCCGAAGCATCAATGGACACCTCAACAATGACTCCCGGTTCAATACTGATGGAGGTGATCTGCTTGACAATATCAGTGGAAGAACGCAGATCAATCAATCGCTTGTGAATGCGCATTTCGAAGCGATCCCAGGTATTCGTTCCCTCACCACAGGGCGACTTACGAGTCGTGATCTTGAGGGTCTTCGTGGGCATGCGGACAGGGCCCTTCACACGTAGCTCCTTGTCTTTGGCACCGCGGATAAGATCCGTGCATACCTTCTCCAGGCTCTTGACATCACGACTGGTGAGCGTGATGCGGATGCGCTGCTGCTCGACGGGGCTCTCGAAACCCGGCTTCTTCAGGGCAGACATGTCTGATAGTCGGATAATTTAGCAGGTGGCTTCTTTGCAAATTAGCTTCACTGGCGACTTACGGCGTATGGACCGCAGCGGTGACCAGCTGAATGAAAAAATAAGGAAAGATGAGGTTGATTTCTTCCGGCGGGATGGCAGAAAACTTGAGGAAACGCTGATTTAGAGCGAGCGAGTTCTTCAGAGAATTGCGTCCGGTGAGGCGGCTCCCGCCGGTGGCTGTGTTGCTTGCCCTAAATGGTATGATAAGGAAAACTTCAAAAAAAAACAGGAATTTTTGTTTTGGGGATGGCAATCTCTCTGATGGCACCAGCTCCGCCAGCAGATCTGCGGCAGCAATAGCGCACGAAACTACCTCAAGCGTACTCGCCAATCTCGCATTTGCCTAATCTAGAGAGCATCACATCTGAATGCTGAACGACCGCACATCGCCCACGTTTATCGCTCAGCCCAGGGGGTTTGTGTCGAAAACCTGTGGGCACAGCCACGGATGATGTAGCTGCGATAATGTCCTTCGCTTTCCTTCCACACCCCGTCTTTCAACCCCACCGGCAGCCGCTGCATCCACTTTCTACAACGGAGAAGCGGCGCGCCACGCAAGCAGTCCTAGCCCGCACGCACAAATCACAACATATCGACAGGGCTAATGATTCCCCTCAAAGCGCATATCCTCCGAAGAAAAAGTATGGAAAGAGGACTGGTGTAGATTTTGAAAGAACTCGCGTGCAGGAGCGATATCGCGAAACGCGTACACCGTTGATAGCAAAATGGTCTGGTATTGTATTGGCTGAGAGCGCTGAGTATGAGGTACGCACTAATCCATTCTAGCCCCCTTTCGCAACTTTAACGGTACTACGATGATTTCTAACTTTCACGTAACTCTCACACATGCGAAATGACTCATTTTAGTTTATAGATGGTCGGTTCCTATTTCCGCCGGGAAGCGTCAAAATGGAATTTTTTGAAGCTCGCAGTGATAAACGCCACTTCAATCCCCAAGGCCCCGCGAGCTGTTACGACATTGTCATTCGACGAGGGAGGACCAGTCGAAGCGTTGTAAGAAATCGCAGCGCAATGTGGATGTTCAGACCCTTAAAGCGGCCATGGGCCTTCCTTTCTGGCTATGTGGGTTTTTGGAAGGGAGTTAAAATAGTTGCCAGTCCTGTGCAAGTGATCCCTCCATCTGATCGTGAGATGGACGATGGAGGCTTCGTGACAACTTTGCCTATGAAGCCAATTGAACCGAAGGCGCATCCCATTGATTACAACATTATATCTCCGCAATAGGCATATAGATGAACTAACTCTTCGCATTTGTACAGTATCACATAAATACCTCACAGTGTTTCGGGAAAGTCTTTCGCAACATGTCGCTCTGCTTATCATTGACAATCACGCTCACAGTACTGACCATACCAGGTGCATTGCAAATCTGGGACGGTCTACATTTCTACTAACGTGCTAGTCAACAAATACATTGGCACATTGTCCAATGGTGGCATGTCTCTGAATTAATTACATCACCGCTTTCTCGGTCCTCGAATGTCCTCGACTCCCTCTCCCTCTAAAAGAAAACCAACGGCAATGTTTAAAATATCGTTTCTCTCAGGTATAAAGGGAGTAGCGGATACCTCTAAACAGTTCGAAAGAAGGGAAGAGCAGAAAACTTCTTCCATTGCAGGTTGTGCATGAGCTATGCAACCCAAAGCAAGCGAATGTGATTATGCAGAGTATAGCGTTGTGTATATGCGATTCACGTGTTGAGGGCACTGTAAACTAAAATGTATTTCATGACTGCTTTCGGCGAGGCATAGCATACAACATGTAGCCTCCTAGGATATACAGTACATTGTACATGTATACTGTATGTCGGTGACGTTTGGTCCTGGAGACCAACGAGCGAGTTTCGGGCTGCTTCGTTCCATTGCCTTCCGTTTCCACTAATACCTAGCCGGCAGCATTGTCGCAAAGAGCGAAGAAAGGTGGAGACGCCGATACATGATTCATTCGCACCGATCAGTTAGACGGTGAAACAGACTGGAAGCTACGGTCCCCAGCAAATGCCAACCCTATTGTGGCATGTGATGAACAAATTCTCTTTTGCGCTTTTGAGATCGAGGCGGAAGCACCAAAGATAGAGATCTACAATTTCGTAGGCAAGGTTAAATTTCCAAACGGCAATGACGAGCAGCTCCCTGTCGAGAATATACCCCGGGAATTCGTTTTCGCGTCAGGCCCTGCAACATGTGTCCTTGTGTTACAACGGAAACGAAACAAGGAGCATGCTCAAGGACTCCAGCTTGCAGAGTAAAGTTGGACAGCTTGATCATGAAGTTAACCTGCTTCAAAGATCTTCCATTTGCCCCATAAACGGTCTATGAGGCTTTACTGGCCAATGGATTTCCATTTCTGTCGCTACTTCCTGCTACTCTATCGCTGCATCCGTCAATTGCGATGAGAGGCATTCTCGCGTCCAACGTTATCAAGGAGCCAAAGCTTTCTGTGAGTCTGTTAATTTCCTCAAAATATGTTGTTTTAAGAGCTGGTAAAGTACAGGTTCCTCCTTTTCAAAGGATTAGTTCTGAAAGAATATTACGGTTTGACTCCTAATTTGTAAGGATTCTCTCTTCTAATGGGATCAGAGCACTGTGGGCCCGAAGCCAAGTGCTATCTTTCGAGCAATCCACAGGTCCTCGCCCAGAGAAGAGGCTGGCCCTTCGGCTGCAAGACCGTTGTACATGTATACAATACATTTTATACATGAGGGCTGCAAAGCCTGCGCTGAATGAGGACATCACTCCTCGTCACGATGCCGATGACCTTTCCTTCTTGTACAACAGGTAATCTTCCGATATTGTTATCCACGAGCTTCGCTTCTGCCTCATGTAATGGAGTATCAGGGCTGATACACACCACTTTACGTGACAGCCAACCCTTTACCGGCGTATGATACAAACCCCTTCTCTCCGACAGCTCTACATCTTGCCGAGAGATCACCCCCACCAATTCCCCACTCCCCTGCGATTGCACAACTGCCAGGCCTGTATGCCCAGAGTCGAACAGAAGCTCGGCTGCACGTGCCATTGTATCCGATGGTTCAATTGACACGACCTCATTAGACATGAAATCCTTCGCGAGTATCGGTGGCGGCAGCTGCTCCAGAAGCTTTGCAATCAGTTCATCGACCACCTGCTGTACCTCCCCTGCCTCTCCAACTTTAATAGAAGCAGAAGCCGCCTTGGCATGGCCCCCACCGCCAAGAGGTTGAAAAAGGGCGCAAAAGTCCACGCCGTCCACCCGAGATCTCGCACGGCCAATAAGTGAGACTTGCTTTGTTGACACCTCATCTGCCTCTTTGCGACGAGACCGTCTTCCAGCAGGTGAGATGACGGCGAGGAGGAGCGCATCCATATTAGATAACTCCATGGCGGCCTGGGCGACGCCCGCCATGCCCTTGACGAACTCATCAGATTCGAGCACGACGTGTGCCACGGATAGTCCGTCAACGGTTTGAATGGTCATACAGTCCAGTGCGTGCGACAAATGACGCTGCTGGATTTGAGTAAGATAGTTGCGAGCAAATTGGGATATGGAACGCTGACAGGCCTCTTGACTTAGGAGCCAAGCCAAAGCAGCGGCGTCACGTGGGGTTGTATTTTCAAAGGTGAGCGAGCCTGTGTCTGTATGAATGGCCAGTCCGAGCAGAGTGGCCTCGGCCTGGGATACGGGGAGCTGGCTTTGGATGAGACGTTCGACGACAACGGTTGAAACGGCACCAACTGGTTCATGGACAAGTTCTAAAAGGCCAGGGATTGAGTCGTGGGTAATATCGAAACCGTCGGATCCAGCGTGATGGTCAAGGACGGAGACGGACTCGGCGTGCTGAAGCCAGTTTGCGGCCATGCCTAGACGCTTGAGGGAATGGGTGTCAGTGATACCAACCCAACGGAGGCGGAGGGGATCGACGGCCTTGGGATCCAGCATGGGAAAGAAGGACTTGTGTAAGGTGAGGTATCTACGAACGGCACTGTGAACTCCGGCAGGGAGGACGACGCGACAGTCCGGACCGCGAAGTTTGGCTAGGCCGACGGCTGCGGCAAGGGTGTCGAAGTCTGCGGTAGCATGGCAAAGGACTATATCTAGGTCGCGGGGCTTGACA
>JAUBNZ010000467.1:0-17087 GCA_032355485.1 Bonnemaisonia californica
TTGCCAATAGTTGACCTGAATGTTATAGGGAATCAGCTAATATGCAATGAAGAGTGACAGAATTTTGATAAAAACATTGTCATAAATTGCATTAATATGTATTTTTTAACATAAAAAGTCTTTGCTTTCACAATTAACTGACACTGTAGTACAACAGATATGGGTTCAGTACTTGTTTCAGTGTTCATGGCTATTTTATGAAACACAACTACTGTGAATAAAGTGAATTGGCTGTATACATTCCTTATACACACACACATATATACACATACATAGATCCCTGGACATTGCATTAAATAGTTTTGAGCGTGTGACCTTCTTTGAAAGGAACAAATACTTGCCGTACCTGATTGTGGGAACCTGCCCGGAGTTGGGATGGATGACTTACTACTCTTGCATATCTGCTTAGAAGAAACCCACAAATGATCCATTACATCACAAAAAAAAATCAAGCACTTCCAACACTTGACGAACTCCGTTCATCAATGCACCACCGTATCAGCCGAATCGCAAGTTTTGTATTCTTTCATGTGGCTCTGTGCTTGCCAATCAAAACAATCCTGTTGTGTGGCGAGCTTAGATACTGCCCATGCATCCAGTCGTAAAACCATGGCCGTGAACCCACGACCAGAAAACTGAAGATCGCCAAGTGTTCGCAATAGCTTTTTGATGGTGAAACATTCCCGTTCGAGACGCATTACGCAAAGCAACGAAGATGCTACATTGACATCTGCGGTAATTCTAACGTCAGGTTGACGTGTCCATAGCAGCAGTCTGGTCGCTGGTGGTGGAGGATAACTGAACGGCAAGCTGGCTCAGATTCGCAGAACAATTTAAGAGCAATCGGAATTCCTTCGAGAGCACTTGACGATGCTCTTCGAGCAATTTAGCCTCTCGATTCACTGCGTCAAAATCGCGCTGTGCTTCGTCCAACTGCTTTTGAGAGATATGGGCAGGAGGCTCTGCCATGATCACCTTGGCAAGCGACTCGTACTGCAGCCGGCGATCGACCTGTCTGCGCTCCCTCTGCAACACTTTGCGCAGATGTTCAACGTGTAACTTCTCCTTAGTGATATCCGTTTGATTAGAGGCCGTTTCAGCAACAAGCTGCTTGCGTTCACGTTGGGCGACGGAGACGGAGGCGGCAGCCACTTCGAGCCCCGCTGATACTTTCTCGCAGTTCATCAGGACGTTCTCAGAGACGGCCATGTAGGCCGGCTGTGTCTCCGGCGCATCGTTTTGCGCGTGCAGCCTTGCGAGGGCCTTGACAAGGTCGGGAACAGACTGACCGGTCAAGTCCCATGCAATAGCACGGCGTTTTACGGCTTCTAAGCGAGCTGCATCGATTTCTGCAGCGGAGTTCTGCATTGGAGTCTTTTCGAATGCCATTGTGCTGGTGAAGTCACGGGTGGTGTTGGAGCAAATTCAAGTCGTTGATGCAGACCTATCCATGTGTAACATGGAGCTGACCGGGCGCGCGTGACTGCCGTAACACATATTTTATTCAAGCCGGTAGGATGTGGATAGAATTAATGTTCCCTAAACTAGCTTTTGAACGAATTAAACGCTGGGTGACGTCCGTTACGTTCGCTCGGGCGTGCTGTAGTGTGTGATGGTGACGCCTATGGTAACACCATCACGCCACCGCCGTGACGGGGCAGCGGGTGTAGCCACTATGATAATTATACTAGTACTCTAAGACGGATACCAAAACGTGTATCGCAACTCAAAAACGGCAAATTTAGGCAAATTTAGGCAAATTTAGGCAAATTTAGGCAAATTTAGACGCCCTATTTTATGGTCAGTTCTTTTTATATTTGCATGTTTGTTACTTCGAAGTAGGTGCCACAAACCCCATCCTAAATTACCTGTAGCCCTACAGTTCACAACTATGAATAGTTCTATTCGTTCTGATACCTTCGGAGGAGGGAACTGGCCACCCCCGAAGTATCAGAACGAACTACCCTTGGTAGTGTACTATCCTTGACCCATTGTATCTGTTTTCCTTTTCTCAAAATACCTATGTGTGGAAGATACCAACTTCAACTGCGCCCAGAAGAAATAGCATCTTTGCATCCCACTGCTGTCTGGCGAGCAGGTCATGTTGATAAATACCACCCTCGTACTGAAGTGCGCCCGACCAATTATGCCCCGGTGCTAGTCAGGCAACGCTCGGCAGCTCGGCAGACAAATGACACCCAACCGAACTGTGATTCCCAGGTTGAAGTTGTAATGATGCGGGTTCGTTCACTCCCCTAGTTCAAAAAACTCCCCCTATGCTCTACGTGCATCTCTCTGTCCTCTTTCATCACATAGCGTTGGCCCTCTGCCCCACAGAACGCTTCCAAACACATTTTCTGACCATACCGGGTTTTTGTCTTCGTAGTGGGGATTTCAGCCTGTCACTTCTCATTTGAGTCAACGAAAACCTCAAACTCTAATTAACGCGCGACGCGAAACCCTTTTGCAGCTGCCTACATTCCGAGGCCCATTATGCCAAAGACCAGAAAGCCGCAGATGTATCATTCCCAGCACTGGCTTTTTCGAATGGTACAAACTCCCAGGTCCCGGAAAACCCAAGCGAGAGCCATATCTCTGTCGCTTAAGCAGTGAGCCTCAAAACACTCTGATGGCAGGAATCTTCGATGCTCACCCTCCGGAGGACAGTAATCTCTCCGGACCATCCTGGTCCTTTGTCATTGTCACTACGGAAGCTTGTGATGGTTTTTCATGGCTGCATGATCGACAACCCTGCTTGTTCTCCAACGAGGATGAAATCAATGCTTGGCTGGACACCGGCAAGATACCTGCTTCTAGAGCTATAGATTCGGCTTTGCGAACTGTTGATGGAATTTCGTGTACACGTATGCTTCCAGATTTAAGCGGGGAATCGCTACGCCAGCAAAAACCTCCTCGTGAACGTCAAATAACATCATTCTTTTCTCCGAATGCTTCACAAGAACCGCATCCCGCCAGTGGAAAATCGGCAGGGCCCACAAAAGAATCGCCTAAGCCTCTTTCTCGCTCGTTACTGAAACCTTCCTCTCCAATACAAAAAAGGACCCTCAAAAGAAAGCAAGCCAACGAAAAAGCAGGTCAATCTCGAATAACAAAGTTCTTCTCCTCACCCAAGCGTTTCCCGAAACAGTAAGTCACAGCAGTGTCGAGCAGGATAAGTAAGACAATGTGATGCCGTGCTCAAAGTGTTGTCCCTCCCTAGATTTCATTCTTGTACCGAACACTAATTAATAGAAAGAATCCAAGGCCTTGGTATTATTGGGGGATCGTGTTATGTATCTATGAGGTCTGGCAAGCATGCTACACACTAAGCTGTGTCGAACTTTAATTTCGATTGTGTCAAGACCAGGCAAGACATTGCGAATATCAAATGCTCCATGCTTCGCAAGGCTTTGGCTGGAACTACTAAAGGTGGCAGACAGTCTGAAAAGGTGTGCTCACAGCAGCCTGCCGAGTATGAGGTCATTTCTACATTTATATCCTTGTTGGGGGGCTGCACTAGACATGAATTGGAGCTGAGAGCTATCTATCTTAGGTTTGGCAACCCCTAGCTTAACGCATGACTACAACAGGGCATGTTGGGCTTCGCAAAACGAACGGTCTGGAATGGTGTCCAATTAATCTGTTTGTATGTTTGCGCTCGGAATAAGAATGCGTTCTATATTGGTACATAGAAAAGCCCATGCACATTATCGTGATTGGAATGATAACACGTTGGTGCTTTGATAATATAGCAAACCGTTAGATTATGACTGGACTCGGTGACGCAATATTCGGTGGTGGCAGCCTATTTCAAGAAAGGGCGGGGCTTGGATATGCTTTACTTCTTTTACACGGGTCTTCAGTGAATCCACGAGTCGGTGACATCGATGACAGGTCTTAGGGCTGAGGGCCTTAGTTCATATTCACTAAGCATTTCTGTACAAAACAAAGAGAATCGTTGGATATATGCCTTTATTAGTAGTATCCAGTGTTCCTTTGTGAAAGTAAGACTTGTTGGCGAATCTCTGAGATGTATGTAGGATTCAACCTTCTCGAGCAGTTGTTCCGAGTTATTTCGGTTCCATCTCGACTAGTAGTATTGTGCATATTGTTTTTTTATGTACCATGACTGATTTCTTCTCTGAAAATTACAAATCGTACTGTTTGCACTTAAAAAGTGGGGCATGAGGTCGGTGGCTTGAACTAAACACTACAGTCCTTCCCTTTTTACCCCAGATGACGTCTGCACCTTAACCAGAAGGTAGAATTTGCTTCGGTCACACACGACGGCGACCCTACGCGAAAAGAAAAAGTCTGCTATACCCATTGGACTGGGTCGACATTTCTCTGTTACTTCCCTTGACATCTAGATATATGCTAAATTCGTTCTTCATATCGTACGGTTGTTCGTATATAGATCCCCGCAAGTGATGAATCAATACTGACTCGCGATTATTGAAGAGATGGAAGGAATATGGTTGATCAGTTAGAAACTAAGTATTTTGAAATGTGTGTCTTGTAAAAAAAGAGATGTGGTCTATAGAGCATAAAGACCTTTAGCAACATATTCAGGGGCAGGCCTCGGCATGATGCGTTTCGTGGGTTGACGTCATACTACGGTTTTCCCTCATCGAGAGCTAGGAAATGTGGAAATGTTGGTCGATACTAATAGTAAAGTGTGCATTATTTGCTACCAGAAATTAAAGAATCGGAGATAAGTAATCGAGGGTAACTACAGTATACCCTCGAGGGTGCTCAATTTGAACAGTAACATGTTACCTGGTGACACCTACATAGAAAAAAGGTGCAATGAAGTCATGTCCCCATATCGCATCGATCGATCCTAAAATGGAAAATAATCTGGACTGTTTTTATACAGTGTGTACCCTTCGAAGGGTACGGAGGGGTGCTAGGGGTGTGTGTGTGTGTTTATGTATGATGATGCCACACCGTGGAGATCAGCACCAGCAAGTCTCTCCCTCTGATCGATATCCAGGAAAGCGGCTCTTGTCGTCCAACACCTTTACGTTGCCATTGAATGCGGCAGATTATTGTCGCGGAGGCAACGTCGTCGGTGTCTGCTTGAATAGCATATCAGTCAAAACTTCTTTTCCGTTGTGCGGCTCCCTAGCACCAGACAGAACTCTGCAGCATCATTCAGAGGATCAAAACCCCGAGTCGAGAAGGTTTGGGACAATAATTCTTCATTCGCCCCCCATTTTGCAGTCATGTCGACAGGCGCTTGCACTCCGCTTTTTGTCCCCTACCTTCCAAACGTGCACGTCCAATGTCAGGGCTTCCGAACAATCCCTGCAGTTTTTCGTCCGCGAAATGTAGTCACCTGTCCTATCACAACTTCCCATGTGCACGGTAAGTGCAGGCATGAGAAGAGGACTCTCCTCTGCTCCATGGGAGCAGCGGTACCTCCAGATGCACTTCCATCGAGTGTTGTCTCAGTAAAAGACAAGCTTTCTGGAGCCCACATATATGTCGTGGGTTGCGTACATGGATCAGTGGTCAGCTCAGGTGCGTTTTCTGCTTGAGTTCATTGTTTTTTGCAGCTGTAATGGTTTCACATACAGCGTACCTGTAGCCAGCTTTGTAGTCAAAACTCGTTCTAACGTCATTTTGCTACAAGCGCTGCAGCCGATGTCAAAAAGCTATTGAGGAAGACATCACCTGATGCAGTTGTAAGTTGTTCCCAAACAGAAAATGCAGTGGTTGGCATCAGAGCATACATGCTAGCATATATCTGACAAAACTGTGTACCTTTCATCTCTGCGACTCGTGCTTCTGTGTATTAGGTTGTAGAACTATGCACTCCGCGTCTGGAGAGTTTGAGGAAGTCCATAGAAATAGACCGCGCAAATCCAAATGACCCGCCGACACTCGGTCCGACCAGATCAACGAGGTCATTTCAGCAAGTGTCTGAAAAATTCGGGGGCTCTGGTCCCGCGATTCTTGCCTTTATTCTTGAGTCTGTGTACAATCTTCAGGTTATGGCAGGGATTAATCCCGGTGTGGAATTCAGGGAACCAATTCTGGGTTCCTCCTCTTGGCGCCTCGTCTGTGGCGACGCGCTTGCAAGCGATACAGTAAGGAAACTGTACCAGGTCTTCATCGCGCCAACGAAGTCCATTAGAGCAGCTCTCCCGTCTGCAGTGGATTTATCACAGCGACTGTTTCGGCCTCCAAGAGGCGGGTTGAGCATGGGGCTGATCTTTTTGAAAGAGCCATCACGGTTACTAGAGCTAGTAAAGCTCATTTTACCCATCACTGTAATATCATTCGCAATGTCATTGGTGGGTAACGCAGGCGCTCTTGCATTGGATTCCAACAATGTAGTTTCCGTCTTGGGTGAAGCTTATATGTCCAGTGCGTTGCACTCTTTTCTCTCATTCCTGCAGGTATTGGTGCTGCTTTATTTGCCTGTTTCTTCTCTTCACTTTTTGAAGGTTTTGTTGTCAGACAGAGACCAAATTTTGACGAAGAGCATTTTAACTACTGCTCGCGAGTTGCGCAGTGAGCAAGAAACTCCTCTGACCGTCTGTGCAGTGGTCGGACTGCTTCATGTGAACGGGATTTTGAAACTCTTACAAGAAGAGAATGAGGCATATGCCAAATGACGTCCTGAAATAGCAGTGGTCTTCAAGAAAGGCATATGCGTTAATATTAGAGGTAATGTTGTCTGTTCAACACAAGTGTGGAAAATCACTACTACCCTTTGGAGGGTATACTTTATACATTGAGCAATCTTTCATTGTTTATAGAGATAATGTACACATATGCGAAACAAATGGTATCGTTCGTTCAGCGTGGGGATTAAGTTACACAAACGAACAAAGCGGTTACGCTCAGACACGCAATCAGAGCACTGTTCGGACAAAACTTAATTCGCCCAAGCAATCAATTAGTTACTGGCTCCCACCAGCGGAATTAGGGGACCTGGGCGTCAAAAGGATATTAGAGCAACACGTACAAAGCGATGGCAAACTGGTAAGCTCTTCCCAGTTGTTCTCTTTTGAAACCAGCGAACAATACCGCAGGCCTCGCTAACCAGCATTCAAAATCACCAGCTCATCAAGAGCCAACAGAAAAGGTTCTTCCACACAAAAAAGATAATACGAAGTTACACATTTTCCGCAAGACACGGCGCAAGCAAATATATCGTATGGAAAGCACCGGCGGCCACCTGCAGCACACGAAAGCTCGCCGGAATCTGCACACACGAAAGCGGCACACGGTGGGGACGAATGATACGCGCATTCTGCCCCCCCTCAATAGTAAGCCCCATCTCGCCAGCAGCCACCTGCCCGAAAGAATTCGTGCCCGCGGCCAGCGCCCGTCCGTCAGGCGTGACGATGGCATAATGCGATATGCCGGCACTGACAGCCACACCCTCCACGTGCGCCATCTCATCCGTGACGTGAAATCTCTTCCGGTGGGCCGAAACGGCCACCGCTTTCTCGAACGTGCTCGCGATAGCAAAGCCGTCACCAACGGACAGATGAGTCACTGTACTGAGACCCAGGCCGCCGATGACGCTCAGACCGCCCAGACGCTTCCCTGTCACCAGGATCATGTTATCAGCTGTCAGAAGCATCGTGGTATCCGCACCGCATGCAATACGCACAACGCGACGGCCGAAGCAACTGACGGGTTTAAAGTAGCTCCAAGATGCTTCAGATCGATGGGCGCCAAGCTGCCCATTCGTATTGGAGCCCGCTGCGTACACGTGCCCACATTCCGTGAGCAGAACTGTATGGAGATTCCCGGCCGTGATCATCCGAAGCGGGCGCCCATTCAAAGGCGGAATCTCGCAAAAGCGACTTCTAGCCTTGGTATCCGCCAGTCCAAGCTGGCCATGGTCATTGGCCCCCGTGGTTAGACAAACAGCCTCACCAGTCAGTACAACTGTATGAAGGGCGCCACAGGCCACCTGCGAGATGCGATGCTTCCGCAGGTCGTGCACGGGGGTCCAGGCGGCACGCGGTGAGATGTCGCAGAGACCGAGCTGCCCGCGACGATTTGCGCCAGTAAGATGCAAAGCACCACAGGCGGTGAGGCAGGCAGAATGGCTCGCACCGGCCGCGATGAAGATGACGTCAGCTGTTTGGCGCAGCGGCTGCGTGGGCAGCAGAACATTCGTATCAGACGTAGACAAACGGGCGCCCTGGCCGGAATCATTGCGCCCACAGCTATATATGGCCGTGGCGGAATGGACGGCCCCATCGAGAAGATGGAGATAGCGCAGCAGCGAGAGCGGCGTCTCGGACGGTCGAAGGGTGGGGAGGGCGTTTCTACCAATGGGGTGGGCGGAGAGCAGGGTGCGGGCGGCGCTGTGCGCGGCGGCTGTCAGCGGGGCTTTGAGCGAGCGTGGGGCCGCGTGTAGCAGCGCTGCCAGGTCGTTTGCGGACAGGGAAGGGTGCGCTAGGATGCGCTGTAGCAGGGTGCAGGGGAGAGCGAGGAGGAGGGAGAGCGGCGGGGGTGGGGTGGGGGGATGGATGGGCATGGCGGGTGCGCGCAAGGTCGTCACTTCGGTGCTGCATGGGCCGCTGGGGCATTGGAGGTTGAGGCGGGGGATGGAGGCCGGGGGATGGAGGCCGGGGGATGGAGGCCGGGTGGGTGGGGGAGGAAAGTTAAGGCGGGTTGTTTGAGGTGTGCAACCGGCTTGTATGAACAGATACGTTGGATGCAGGCTGCCGGTCTAGGGAGTGCCTAGTACAGGTAGAGACTATCTGGGCGCTATCTCCATGCAAATTGCCAGGGGCCATACTTTGCTGCCCAAACCGCCTCCAGGCGCCTGCGTTGAATCCTATTTTACACTACATTATTCCTATTATCTTCTTCTTTTTCACCCACCTTCCTCCCATTGGCCACCCTCCCAAGGCTCTCTCCCCAAGGCTCTCTCCCCAAGGCTCTCTCCCCAAGGCTCTCTCCCAACAGCAAAACGCAACTTAATTTCCCATCCCCGCCCGACGACCGGCCGGCCGACGACCGCCCGACGACCGCCCGACCCACTCCTTCACACTCACTTCACCACCGCCGCATCCAAACATGAACCGCCTGCTCCGCACAAAACCGCCCGTCCGCCACGCCTCAACTTTCGCCTCTCTAAACCTGCACCCCTCCGTCACAGCCGCCCTGACCGCAAACACCCTAACTTCCCCCACCCCGATCCAAGCCCTCTGCGCCCCTCACATCCTCGCGGGCCACGACACACTAATCGCCGCGGAAACAGGCGCGGGCAAGACGCTCGCCTATCTAGCTCCGCTGCTCTCCCAGCTGAAAACAAACGAGCCTCCCTCCCCGGCCGCCCCGACCACCCCGCACCTCCGCCCGGCCGCCCTGGTGCTCCTGCCCACGCGCGAGCTAACGGCACAACTCAACACCCTGGCAAAGCAGCTCTCGCATGTCGCCAAATTCCGCGCCAAAGCGGCAATCGGTGGCCCGGCGCGACGCGAGTCCTTTCGATCCCTGAAGCACTCCCCCGTAGACCTACTGCTCGCCACGCCGGGCATTGTCCAGCGGTTGCGTGAACGCGATCAGCTCTACCTCTCCCGTGTATCCACCCTCGTAATCGACGAGGCCGACGTGCTTCTATCTCCGCATGGCGGTTTTGCAGAACAGCTTCGCCCCGTCATGGACGCCCTGCGACACAAGGGCTCCGTGCAGTTTATCTACGCCCTCGCTACGCTACCTGCCGCTCTCAATGACGATTTGCGTAAAACTCACCCCGCGCTTAAGGTTGCACGCACGAAGCAACTGCATCGTGCCGCACCCACCGATCGCCTGCGTACGACGTTTATCCGCGTGTCGGGGTCGCAGCACGCGAAGACTGCCAAGACGCTCGACCTCGTGCGCTGCGCCATGACGCGACAGGAGCAGGTACTAGTGTTCTGCAACGACGCGACGCGCCGGGAGGATCTAGTCGATGCGCTACGAGCGGCCGGGATCGCCGTGGTGCACATGGCGGGCGGCGGGGCGATGGACGAGGCGCAGAAACGCACGGAAGACTGGGCGGAATTTACAAGCGGCGAGATCCGCGTGGCGGTATGCTCACGTAGCTACGAGCGGGGGATAGATCACGTCGGGATCCGAACAGTGATACTAGCAGACGTGCCGTTCAGCGGCGCGGAATATCTGCACCGAGTGGGCCGTGTGCGCGGGAAGGGACGGGCGTTTGTACTGGTTGGACATCGCGAGACGGCAATGGCCGAGGCGCTCTTCCTCGCGCACGTGCGCGGCGAGAACCTGGGCGCAATAGAGGCGCGCGGCGCGTGGAGGGCGTACACGGGCGCGGGGCGCGATCGTATCTCGACGGAATTGGCCGTGCGGCGCGCGAGGAAGGGCAGCTGCGCGCGATGGGTCGATGAGAGAGAGATGGCTGTTGGGACTTTTAGGGGCACGCGGGCGCGCAGGCCAAGCGGGCCAAGAGGGCCGAGCGGGGCGAGCGGGCCACGCGGGGGGCATGCGGGGAGGAGGGAGGTCCTGCGCGGACCGCGCGGACCTGTGAGACAGCGGCTGTTTGGGTAGTGGTCGTGGTTTGTGCATGACGCGTGAGTGCAAGTTTGGAATTTCGCAGTGTGTGCGTGACAATTTACGTTGCATGCTTTGGGCTGTTAAATTGCAGACGGTTCGTATGATCGATTGTGTGCGTGTGATACGAGTAGATATGATACGTTGGTAACATTATTTATTGCACGCCTTTTATAAAGAGCCCGTAATCCTTCATCAAAACGCGTCCACATGGCACATCTGCGCAGATACTGTAGTGCGCCGTAGCGTACCCCAGGGGCGGTTTTCTATGTTATCTGGATTGGGTGTAGCCTACCGTCGTGCCCGCCATGTCCAAAGATCATACCGCACAGCAATGTGTTCATAGTTCACCTTACCCTGCCTCTTCCATCCGCATCCAGCATGTTTATAAAACTGGTTCCACTCTAACTACCGAATCTCATTTCGTCACTCTTCTATACAAACTGCTGCGGTCTTCAATTTATTACAGCTCCCTCTCCACTCATTTTCTCAATGCACCTAAATTTTACCGACACCCGTGCAGAATTCGTGCACGCTCTCTTGCGTCCTGCCCCGCTTCAAGCCTATGTTGCTGCCTACCCTTTGTAGCAGCAGTAACGGCTGAAATCGATGTGAAGCGGTTGGTCGCTCAGATCATTCCTCCATGACCCACGAGATTTGCTCAAAGGGCATTCGGTTGGAGAAGGACGCTGTCTGGCTGGCGCAATTCTAAGTGCACCGTTGCCTTTGGCAATACATGAATGGATCATAAAATATCTCTACATGGCCCAAATATCTCAACTGTTCCACCAGGAAGCCATAGCTACCCAACAAGAACAGCCCCGTTTTCCGCCCTCGAATCAGATCGAGAGACGAGATGTTTTTTTACGGGCTTTGGTCAAACTTGATCTACAGGGCAATTGTGCCCCGTAATGAATCTGAAAACATGTGCCCTTTCAGAAAACAGGGGCTACAGCATCCCACGGCTACTTTCGATGCAGATGACTCCGCAGATGACTCCGCAGATGACTCCACAGGTATCTCTCATCTAGAGCAATGCCTCACAGTTACTCTTTCAATGGGAGTAGTTGTGTTCATATCGTGACATTTATCCCCTTCATACCCATCCCGTAATAATGCAACACGGGTAACGTCGCTCTTGAAACAACAAGTACGCTTATTTTTGGCAGAGGGTCTCCGGGTGAAGGAAGAAAACGTATGCGTGTGATACAGGCAGAATGGGAGTTCACAAACTGTCGTACACACTCTCTATGGCTATTGACAATTATATTCAGCATCCCTGCATATAAAGTTTACCAGCAGTGGTGTACTACGTGTATATTGTATCGCACGAAAAGCACTGGTGCCCCCTGGTCTGGGGAGTGCGCAACAACTTATTGCACCGTCGAACATCATTGAATGTAAGGTATTTGTACGGTGCAAATGTACATGAAGCCTTTACGTACCCGCTTTATGTAATTTTTCCTGTACTCGGGTAGCACGCCTTGTAAACAGAGAGGGGCGCCTTATTGGTAGCTACTTTTTCTCTTGCCATGTGCAGTGCTACAGATTTAGATTTATAAATAAGTACACTGCTCCACTTGTCCATTGTACGGTACAAGCTACCAAGGAAATGTATGAGGTCACTGTAATTTTCGATTTCCACTTGGCCCACTGCAGAAGTGAATGGACAGCATGTCACATCTGTGACTTGTGACATGGTCACATAAGCAAATAGAATGCTTCACCTGGCAGGCGCCATTCCTTTGTACAGCTGTACGTAGAGCACGTTCAAGATGAGTTTTTGTACGTGTACAGTATAAATAAAAATGGCTGCCGGTTGAAGTTGAATATTCACTGCGGTGCTGTGACGAGTGACGTAGGGTCGGTTGTCGTTACTCTATCAGAGATCATAACATGAGGTTACTTCTGCCCAGCAAGTCTCTAGTGGAGGTATCCGCTGCAACGATCCCAGGCAGGGGCCAATTGGAAAAGAGGTGGCATAATCATTCTCAAATTCCATCATTATCTATAAAATAATATTTTTATGTATTCTCCATCAAGCAGTACAATATTCTCTGTAATTATATTTGGATTTTAGCATTTTTCCTCTTTCAAGACCTGACTTTTGATGAACATATTTTAAAAAAGGTCATCGTTCTGTCTTCTTAAAGGCATCGAGCGCCCCTGAAAATGGTTGCTTCTGTACCGAAATTGAGGAATAGAATCTTGTCACTGGACTACAGTGACCGGTATATTGTATGAACATATGAACTGAAGCTATGACAGGAGTACAGTAACTTGTGATGCATTTGTTAAAGTAAAGGAATGTAAGTAAAAAGTAAGTAACGATTCGTTGTACTGGTAAAGCTACAGTAAATTAGAGATTTTATGCGTTAATTTAGCTTACGCGGGAGCGTGCAAAGATTGGGTCTTCGAGAGGCGGGAAAAGCGTCGTTTTTTGGTAACTGTAGAAGAAAACTGCTGCTGCAAGATACCAGTGGAGATCGGGCTCTGATCGCCCAAGATCTCATATTGGAACACATGGTCCAATAAAATTGGGCAAATATTTGGGGACTGGTATAAATATCCTTAAATCTTGCTATTGCGATGTATTGTACATGTACATGTAATAAATTGGATAAATTTCGTGGTGTTATGCATTGCATGGATGCTGCAGCAGAAAGATTCTGTTCCATTTTGGAGTAGTTTTTCGAGGCGAAAAAGTTGTTGTGGGTTGGTTATTTTGTAGAATTTTGAATAAATTTAGAGAAGTGTATATGTTTGAGAGCAGTGGTGGCGCATGTCAGGGCCGAGTGTGATGGATACGAAATCATACAGCAGATAGGTGTACCCCTGGTAACGTTACCGCTGGTAGCTCGAGGCGTCGACGCGGGCGGTGCTGTAGGTGGCCGTAGTAGCCATGGCCGAGATGGCCCACAGCGGCAACTGCAGTGCAGTCACTCACATACTGCAGAGGCCAGGGCAGAGGGCCATGGCAGAGGCGTCCGAGGGAGGGATCGCTCATCCACCTGTCACGGGCTCCCAAAAATAAAGTAAAGTAAGTAAATGAGCCGCCAGGCCATGCGAGTACCGAGGGGCAGCGTACGGAGGGGCAGCGTACCGGGGGGCACCCATATCGAGGGGCACCCGTATCGAGGGGCACCCGTATCGAGGGGCACCCGTATCGAGGGGCACCGTTTGCAGAGCGAGACCCTTGCAAGGGGCACCGTTGCGAGGGGTACCGTACAAGCGCGCCAAATACAATCGCCGCGCACAGCAACAGAAATCACTCAAAGCTACACCAAGCTTTTGCTTCGTTCGCCGCCACCACAACTCGCTCCCCAAGGCCTGCCTCCACTTGCGTCCATCGCCTTACCAAAGCCGCCCCCCCGCTTGCGCCTCCCACTTCGCAGCACCTTGCGTCCCATCGCCCATCCGCGCGTCCCTCCCTCCACGCCCCCACCCTACACGCCCCTTATCGCCCCACCCCGCCCGCTACAGTGTGTTCATCCGCGCCCCAAACCACCCCGGCGCCTGCCATTCGCATCACGGAATGAACCCGCGCCACGCGGCCTCACTCGTCAGATCATTCAACGCGGCCGTCACCGACCGCACTGCCACAGCCGCCACTGCAACCGTCTCCGCAACCGCAACCGCCGCCGTAACCGCCGCCGCCACCGTCGCCGCAACCGCCCTTCCCGCCGACCCAGCCCGACGCCCGCGCCCCCGATACCTATGCATGCGACGAACCTCATCGCTCCCCCACTTGCAATATCAACATCCCACCCCGAACCACCTCACATCCACTCTTGACGCCCAAACAGTACCCTGTCCATCCTTGTCTGCCCTTCCGCTCCGCTCCTTACCCTTGCTCTCTTTTGCTCCTCGTAAGACCGTATCCGCTACCGCCGCTTTTGTCTCCTCGCCTCTGGCGCTTCGCTTCTCGACTAGGAGCTCACGCCTCTCTTGGATGGTTTGCCATACGGCACCCGCCCCTGTCTCCACTCCTGTTGCTGCATCCCCCGCCTCTCCATCTGCCATCGCTGTTAGAGACTTGAATCGCGACCGCGAGCAACAAGATCGTGAACAACCTGAACGGAATGCACACCACTCCCAACAGTCCTCTTTTACAGGCGTCACAGGCGCAACCGCCATTGGCCTTGGCCTGGGCGTAAATTTGCTCAACCAGCCTCCACAATCTGACACAGTTTTCATGGAGTTTGGCGCTTCACATATCGACGGTATGGCCTCCAACAATGATCTCGAGTCTTGCACATCTACAGTTACAACATCGAGTAGCGATGCATCTTCACAGTTGACCGAATCCAGCAATCTCTCGAAGGATGACACCGAGGAATTCAAATCCACCGTTACAGATTCCGGTCTTACCTTCCGCTCGGGCTTTGTATGCATTCCACACCCCGAAAAAGCTGATAAGGGTGGTGAAGACGCTTATTTCATCCAGAAGAATGCACTCGGAGTTTTTGATGGCGTAGGAGGATGGGCCTCAATAGGCGTCGATGCAGGTCTTTACTCGAAGGAACTTGCGCGCCTTACCGCAAATTACGTATGCAACGAAGGGCCCAGTTCAGTTGTAGACGCCTTGAAGAGCGCCACCGAAAACAATCGGGCTGTAGGGTCAAGTACGGCATGCGTCATTGGGTTGGAAGGAAGCCAACTTGTGGGAGTCAACGTGGGTGATTCCGGGCTTATTGTCATCCGTAATGGCGCTATTGTATATCGAACAACTGAACAGCAACACTATTTCAATTGCCCATTCCAAATTGGTACCGACTCCCTCGACACTGTTGATGTTGGTGGCAGGATTGATGTACAGCTGAGACATGGTGATTGGATTATTATGGGAACTGATGGCCTTTGGGATAACGTATTTCCGAACAACATTGTAGAAATTGTATCGTCACATGCTTCACAATCGCATCTTCCATCGCGGAAAAAGAGCAAAGGGAAAGGCAAAGCAAATACTGGGGATTCAGCCTCAGAAGGGAGCAGCATTTTAAGCGACTGCTCGGCGACCCACCTTGGAACGGAGAATGCACAGAGAATCGCACATGAGCTTGGGGAGTACGCTGTCAAAATTGCAAATGACGAAAGGACATCTTCGCCGTTCGCAGTTAATGCACAGAACGCAGGCCACTTATTCCTTGGTGGGAAGGTGGATGACATTACCATTATTTCGGCGCTCGTTGTAGACCCAAACCTCTCTGACAAAGCAACGAAGGACCAAGCAAGTGGGCGAGTGGATGTCAGCAAGAGCGCCGATTAGATAATGCCTGAAGTCTATGCAGAATATATAGCTTGGGGGATCTTGGATTTGCTATATAGAAAAAACGGAATAACGATATAAAGTAAATATTGCGCAGCTAGAGGCTGCGAGAATTCATTCCCCTGCCGGACCTATGCCAGTTTGCCACCGCAACTAGACCCACTACCCGCCGTGCATCCATAGCAATGCAGACCCTCCCGGATGCGTCGGCCTGCCATTTCCGAGAGGCTGTCAATGTCAAATACGGTCAGCCCGTCTGGTAGAGCGAACGGAATGTGAGCCCGCTTCGCAACGTCATGGCCGAGGCTCATCTCTAATGCATAATTGAAATCGCAATCATACAATCTGCCGTCCCACGCCACATGCACCATGTCCAGGCACATAACCGAGTCCAGGGTGTCCGGGTTGAAGCTCCGCACCAACAAATCCATGTAGTCATTCAAGTTGTTTCTAACCATCAAATCATCCGCAAATCGCTTGATGGGCATGTTTGTGATGCATATCAAGTTAGAAAAGTCAATGTCAAATGCTCGCTTTAGCTCACGTTTGTAAGCTGCTTCAAGAGGTTCCTGCGGTGGCGGTAGGCTAGCACCACCCGGGTTGTACACCAAATCCAAGTCGAGACCTGTGCCTGGTCGACCATACCCTGCTGCATTCAGTTTCTGCAAAGCACGGATGCTTGAGTCGAATACACCGTCCCCCCGCTGCTGCTCCACATTATCAGCAGTGTAGCAGGGCAAGGAAGCAATCACCTTGACAAGATTCTCAGCCAGAAAATCGACCAGGTCCTCCTGCCCCGCCTCTTCCAGAATTGTGAGGTTGCACCTATCCAGCACTTGCAGGCCTAGAGCGGAAAATTGCCTGACCAAATAGCGAAACTGCCTGTGCATTTCTGGCGCACCGCCGGTGATATCCACAGTTTTCAAGCCGTCCTCATTCTTCGCCAGCTCCACAAGACGTTCCGCGACGGTCTGCATCATACTTTCGCGGCGGCTTGGGGAGGACTCGACATGACAATGTCTACATGCCAGGTTGCACGTGAGGCCAATGTTAATTTGCAGCGTAGAGGGGCTTCTGCGTTGGAGATATTGCACAGCAGCCTTCTCCCGGATGGTTCTCGCAAACGACGGAATTGCAAGGGTATCCAGTGACCGGCGCTGCGCCTTTTTCGCAGCGAGGGAGGCATCCTCCGCCAGACGAGCGGTTGTGTTGGTATGAAGCGGGGAACGGCGGGAGAAGGCAAGAAGACTGTAGCGATGTGGGCAGGCTGGGAGGAAGG
>JAUBNZ010000469.1:0-17082 GCA_032355485.1 Bonnemaisonia californica
ATGGGACTTTCCCACTCGCTTGTGGCTGGCTCGATGACACCTTTGTCCAACATGGAGTGGATCTCCTTTGCTGCCGCTTGTCTACGGAGCGGCCCCATCCGATAGGGGAGTTGTCGACAGGGACCCTTATTTGGGTCTGTCTCTATGGGGTGGGCCGTGACTTTGATGTCCCAGAGGGACCCATCCCACATGTGCTCATGCTTCTCCAGCATGGACACGACTTCTTTCTTCATCTTTTCTTCTAATTGCTATATATTGAGCGTCTCTTTCAAACCTGTACTGGTTGTTTCTTCTCTTGGTTCCACTGTAACAGCGCTAGTGAGTTGAGGTCGCTCCTCTACTGGAGTCGTTACTTCCCCGATGGTTGTTTGCGTCTCTTGTGGATTTTCCCCTTCTTGGGTCGGCCCGAGTAATTGGGCATCTCTTCTTGAGCTCTCGGACTGCGCGCGCACCTCATCCTCGAGCCTCCGATCGGCCTCCCTCTTTGTGGGACTGCCGCCTTTCGGATCGAAGGGGTTAGGACTTCGAGGGGGCTGCGCTGCGCGTACCCGACCATCGTACCTCTTGGTAGATGGCACGGCTTGGTGCCGAAGTTAGCCAAGACTATTGTGAATTCCTTAGGTGGAATAATTTCGCTTACGCCTTTGGCGAGTCGTACGCGATGCCTGTCATAGAGACGGACCTTGGGCTCGAGGTAACACAAGCCTCCTCCGTCACTAGAGACGGGGACGATGCTCTGCATGTTAGCAGGTATTTTCACGCCTTTTAAAAGGCGTATCATGTGTACTTTGTGTTCAACCTCAACTAGAGGTGTCTTCCGTTGTTCGGAAGGTCGTGTGTTTTCTCGCTCGATGCGGCCCTGGCCCTTCCCTTCCTTAGGGGTATGAGTGGACAGAATCGCTAGGGTACTTCCGTCGCTGACCTCAATCATCTGATCCATTGGATAGATTCCTCGCACATATCGATTAAGGTAACCCGTGCCTAGAATGGCCGGGATGGCAAGTTAGGGGGCTACAAAGAATCGAACACGAACGAGTTTTACCGCCCAACCTTACTATTAACCTAACAATCTCTGTGATGAGGAGAGGCTTACTATTCGCGTCCGCTAACACCAGATCCTCAAGGAGAGGAACCTTGTACCTTCGCCAATCAGGCGGTAGCTCGGAAGGTTTGATGATCGCAGGACCACAACCCGTGTCCACCACTATGCGAAGTGGATTAATGTCTTTGCCTGACATGTCCAGCGATCCGATGAAGGAGTGCCCCTCCTTGCGGCACCCGAGAAACGTCCAGGTGACAGGACGTGTCGGGAACATCGTTTTGCCCAAGGTCTTCTGTTTTGGGGACAGCGTGGGGGTGGGATCGTCTGCCGTAGCATCCAACGTCTCTTGGGTAGAGCTTACACTACCCACTGAGGGTGTGACACCAACGTCAGGTATGGTCCCGTCGAGCAAGAGAACCCTACTCGTGGGTTCCAATTACGGGTCCAAGGCCATGATATCCGAAGATGTGTCCAACCAGCGCCCCTAGTCACGGGGTCTTGACACCAGCATTGCTTTCTTCTCGCGAGCGAGTTCCCTTGTTGGGAACGACTTGGGCCCATCTTCGCCTCTGGCGGCACGGAAAGCATCTCCATGGGCCTGCGCAATGCGCTTCACCGCGAAGAAGTCCTTTTCTTCGGATCTGGACAAGCTCACACTAACTGTGGCTTGGATTCCTTTGGGAATTCCCTTGATATAATAATTTGCCAAGTCACGTTCAGTGAACACGTTGGCACACAGGAGTGCCAAGCCTTGGAGGTGATCCTCGAAGGTAGACTCAACCTCCGTTGGTTACTATTGGATCCTTGTGACCTCATCATAAGCGGATGAGAGGTCTCTGTCCGTAGCATAACGGGTAAGGACGGCATGCACTGTATGAGGCCAATCGAGGTCCCTCTTCGCTCCACCGAGCAGCCTTCCTTTCTTCTGAATACCAGCAAAGTATGAATTGGCCTCTCCTGTGAGGAACCACGGGACGACTGCTGCTGCTTCGCTGACGCCCATGGCGTCAGCGGCATCTTTGAACTCGCAGAGAAAGCGAATGATGTCGATCGGATCTCTTCCGTCGAATTCCATAAAGGACGAATTGCAGCTGCGTATCTTTTCTAATAGTTTGCCCACTCCTTTCAACTCTCCTTGTTGGAGCGTGCTTCGTACGTCAACAAGAAGGTATGCACGATAGGACGGCACCTTTTCAAAGGCGGGCTCCCTCTTTTTGAGGGGTACCACTCCAGGTACCTCCACGCGTAATCCATCTCCTCTGGCTTAAGGAGGATATTGCGTTCCAATTTCGTTATCATCCCCCTCCAAAAAAGGAGGGGGTTCGGTATGGGCACCGTTTGTGGTTTACTCAACTAAGGCTGCTAATTGCTGAGCCATTTGCCGTAAGGACGCCTCGACTTCGTCAGTCTTCACCTTGCTTGGTGGGTTAATGTTACTCGAAACATTCGCGAATTTTTCGGCTAGTGTACCGACACGCTGATTGGTTGATGAATCCTGGAACTTCAGGTCACAGACCATTACATTCAGGGCATCTAACGTCCTAGTTATAAGGCCACTCAATTCTTCCCAGGCATAGCGCGGAAACGCAGCCTGTGCCTCATTGGCTACCTCTATTTTGATGTCTTCAAACCTAAGTTCCCACTGGGATTCTTGGGCTTGCTCGAAAGACTTCATGCGCTCGTCCACCTCCTTTGCAGTGGACGCTAGGACGCCAGGAGTTCAGCACGAAGCTTCTCTATGTCGCTCCGATCTCGATATTGGGGATTGCCACTTAGGAACGGCACCTCCTCTACTGGAGTAATCGTATCAACTCCAGCGGAGGCAGATGCAGCAGCGATTCGTTGTCGTGTTCTCACCATCATAAGTGGTGTATCTGTCTCAGTATAGAGAGCTAAACTTCTACGTCGGGAGACCAATGTAGTACTCAGCCCGGTCAGGAGGCCACGGGCTGCTACATTCTTCCCTAGTCTTCCAGTAGACCGTCGGGTTCAGAGAGCGACTCCTCCAGGTGGAGTCGTATCTAGCTTGTGAGACGGAGGAACACTAGGTCTTCGGGAGACCAGAGATCCCACGCCATGCGTTGGCCGAGACCTCGCAACTTATGCGGTGAGCTGAGTTGCAACAGCAAATGATCGTCTAACTGTCGAATCAATCCAGTCGACCTAGAGTGGTCGAATGTCCGCGGACTCCTCTCCAACGATTAGGAGGGTAAAACCTAGTGGGATTATAGGACTCTCACGCATAGAGAGCCCCTAGTGATGGGGTTTGGGGATAAGGGGTGGTCACAGGATATAGAGCTGCGTGGCTAACCAAGGCCGGTGCGTCCCTAGGGTGGGAGCGAACGCGACGAAGGCGCTGGAACCGTCTCTCCAGTAAAGAGCAGCAGGAGACCTGTGGTGCCATAGAGGATGGACCGTCTGACCCGACGGGTTCAGAGGGCTTGGAGGGATCTCCCTGAACTCAGGAATAACCAAAAAGGTTGGAGAAAACCTCACCTTAGAGGGCCGGAGCACCAGACGAGCAACGTAGAGCTCACTGGCTAACGACTTCCGTCCCGTCCCTAGAGTGGGAGGACGCGGAGCGAGCAGCTTCCTCCACTGGAGGTTTTGCAAAAGACAGCGGCAATTTTTAGAAAAAGGCTAGTTGAGGGTACTCGTCGGTACCTCTCAGGGATCGCTCTGCTAAGCAGAGCTCCCTTATTTACTTAGACGTAGTCTTAGTTGATCTACGTAAATATATCCACTATTTAGGATAGTTCTAGCACGCACCGTATGGCCACATATCCGTCGGAGGCCTGACACTGCCACCCTCAAGGACTGCTTTTACTTCCTGTATCCTCTTCCAGTGGAAGGGGCGGAGTAGCCTGGAGGTTACCCCGGTCCTTACACCTAGGTGGTGGGATGCAAATGGTGCTTACACCTATAATGGTGTTTTGCACTTAGTATAGTGTGACACGAACAGACGTGAATTGGGTCGGTGGGGCCTTGCTGTACTGCAAGGTACCCCACGTGTCAGGGGTTGACAACCATTGTACATCTAATTATTGATGGGAGTACAAACCACTGAGGTTTGAAATTGAATTAAACGAACCACTAAGGTTTCGAATTTACCTAACGGTAATTATGAGCGCACAGCCAATGAGGCTCAGCTACTGCAGGTTGCATTTAGCATTCGTACTACAGGGACCCCTTCTAAGGGTGCCGCGCCCCGCTTCGCCTCTAACCGCTTGTGGTTTTGAACCGGTATAAGAACCGTGTCCCGCCTCACCATTGGGGACGAAGCCAGCTCACCATTGGTGATTGACCTGCCTCTCCGACCGCCTCACTCTCTCTTGAGTTGAAGTCACCCTTAGTGGGAGTTGCAACCTCATGCCTCAACCGCCCGATACCCCGTCATCTCGGTCGCGCAGCCATGCGCCCGCCGTCTCTCCGATGACCTCCCTACCGGGTGTGGCCTCTTCCGCTGCCCGCCCTGCGGGGTGGGAGATTGCGGTCCCGAGACAACAGGCTCATGGGCTTACTGACCCTCCCCTTCATCCTAGCGGCAACCCCACCGGGGAGACTCCCGCCATTGGCTACGGTCCTGCTTCCAATCGGGATTCTCGTAATGACACCACTGGTGACTCACTGGAGGCCACGGGCACGCCGCCATCGCCTACCGATACTCCCACCAAGGAGGTGGACGGTGTCACTGGGAAGTCTCCTTCACGCGGAGGCGAGATGTCTCGACCCAACCCAGCCCCTGTGGGGGAGGAGCCGTCTTCGCCAATGGAGATAAATTCCGCTGATACCCCTCGCTCCCCTCTCACCGCTACAGGGAGTCTCCGGGGCCCTCGGGTAGGTGCCTTGATCAGCCATTGGCTTCTCCTGCTATGACTCCGCCCTTCGTGAGTCACCCCTTGGGGACTCTCAACCTCCCAGAGGAATTCATGCAAGACGACTTTAGAGTCCTCAACACGACCACTCACCCTTTGTTGGGGATAGAATCACTGATTCAGGGCTGGCACTGCCAGCCATACACTTGCTCGTTCCTTTATGGATTCGAAAGTGAGGACCCCGCTACCCACCGGGTAGTTCTGGAGCAGATCCATTCGCTCCATCCAGAGTAGTATGAGAACGGAAGGCCTTTCTGGTCCCGGATGATACAGGGTTCGACTCCACCGATGAGGTTCATCATTCTATCGGATATCCAGACTGACCAGGTCTTCCTCAGAGACAAGAGTGATGCGGAATACTTTGAGATGGCCAGCAGTCAGCTGTTCGATGCCTCTGTGGAGGAATTCGATTCACAACCATTGGTACGTAGCTGGGCCTTCTGCTACCCACCTCCTACTGGAGTTTTACCCTCCGGCATGATGGATCACTTCCACTGTATCCGCTGGTCAAGGTCCACTGCACGTCTTCTCACAGTGGAAGGCCGTGTGTTCGCTCGTCGACCCGGCCGTCCTAACTTCCTCACGTACGTCCCCCTCTATTCGAGGGATGTGGAAGAGTTACACCTTAAACCTCGGTGGTGGGATGGACCGGAGTCTCCGCCGGATACTTTGGTGTATCCTGATCCGCCCGCGTTGCACTATTTTGGGCGGATCTGCTCCAAGTCAGGAGCTTCGGTCAAGTTGCGGTCCCGCTTCAGGGCGATGGTGCGCAGCAAGCGCCTTTTGTGGGAAGCCTTGGCTCTGTAAAATCAGGCAGCCACTACCATAGAGGTAGTTGTTGTCACTCCGACCTGTGGTCGCGCAATGATCGAGTTGATCGAGGCCCTTCCAGCTGAGGAGGTACAGCCCAACGTGGCTGTCGCTGGCACGAGGGTTGTGGCCTGGTCCGACGTCATTGAGGTGATTCGTCGTTCCATCAAATTTGGTCTAAGGGGTCGTATTCCCGACCTTTTTCCCAATGGGAGCATTCGCAGCGGTACCAAAGTGGCACTCGATTCCGTACCCGGCCTCTCTCCTCCTGATCATAGTACTAGGCTGCGTTCTTTCCGTCTTCAGGACGGTCCTCCCCAACCTAAGGGTAGTGCTACAGGAGCGACGGGACGGAACTCTGGATCTGCCCCCAAGAGAGGGGAGTCTGCCACCATTGGTGCTGGTCACTTACGTGATCCTCCTTCCCCGTGGGCCCCTTGTGGTGGGGCCTCGAAATCCCATGGAGACAGTGATCGTCCCGGCAGTCTTCCCCGGGTGCCACTTTCCGTGCCTCGCCCTGGCCGGCAAGGCGTGATGAGGCAATCTCTGACCCTGAGACATCTGCGCCGTCTACGGGTCTATCGTGACCTGGAGTCCTTCGTGAGTCCAAACTACCCGGACACTTTCGTTGCAGATGGCAGTATCGCCGTCACTGTGGAGGGGTGGTCACCATGCTGACGAGCCGCCTTCGCTATGAGGAGGAGTCCGCCCACTCATGGGCCGAGACCGAAGAACAACGCCCCCTGAGTCGCGGGAAGAGTTGGAGCGTGAACGGTCTCGGCGCCGACGCGCTGAGCGTGATCTCCATGAGATCCGTCGTGCCTCTGACAGCGCCGAAGGGCTCCCTCAGTGGGAGAAGGGCCATCCGAGGCCCCAGACGCGCCTCCGCAGCCTCCAAGGGAGGAATGGTTAGCCTTAGCTGCTCGTCGGCCCGGCCCTAGGGGCGGGTCTTCCGGGATGAGAAAGCGTGACCCGTATTCGCGTCGCGACACCAGTGGTGGGACAGACCCCCGCCTTACTGGCGGCGATCCTTACGCCTCGAATTCTCGGCCGTTGTTAGACCGTCACGTACGTGCGACCCGAGGCAGGAACTCGCCTGGAAATAGAGCCTCACAGGCACCTTCCGGTAGCCGCCCCCACGATCCCTACGCCCATCTTTCTGGTGCCGATGGCAACCGTCGCTCGTAGATTGGGCCCATGACCCAGTAGGGTTTCTGTCCTCATTTTAGAGCTTTCCACGTAAACTTCATTTGTCTACGATCATTTCCGGTTGTAACTTAGTCACCTAACGCGATAGCCAATGGACCTTCCTCTTAGGGGTGTGGGCCATCACGTGGATAGTCGATGGTCACCTTTCTAGTTGTGTTCGGACTCGCGCCGTTAAGGAGATCGGCACCAGTGGTGTTTTGTGTGGTGTCCACGTCGGGCATCGCCGCGAGGCGATCGACACCCAATGGTGTTGTGGGGCTGTCCCGACGTACATCGTTGCGCGGTGGTTGAAACAAGTGGTGTTTTGCGTGGGACCGTGTTTTCGTGTCACGCCGCGTGGCGGTCGACATCAGTGGTGTTTTGCGCGGTGTTGCCTCGTCGGGTATCGCTCAGGGCTGAGGTCACCATTGGTGTACGGCATGGTTTTGCCACATCGTACTGCGCTAAGGGAGGTCGACACCAGTGGTGTTGCCCTTCCGTTGCCGTGCCCGGCATCGCCTAGCGTTCGACACCAAGGGTGTACAACGCGGTATTTCCGTCGCGCAACACCAAGGACCGACGAAACTTATGGTGTGTTGCGCGGGGTTGTCAGGTTCTACCCCGCCAAGGGATAACGACAACAGTGGTGTGTAACGTGGTGTTACTACGTCGTACATCACCAAGGGTGGTCGCCACCAATGGTGTACGTGTTTCGTAGAGATCCGCCAATGGACGTCAACACCAATGGTGTATGTCACCCTCATTCTGGCGTGTATAGTCTGAGCCCGATCCCCACCTTGATGGCGTACCACTAAGCTAGCTTGCGTTCTTATCAACCACTGGTTGACGGTTCTGTTACCTGCAAAAGCGCGCGCTAGGTTCCGTGAACCCTTTTGATGGTCGCGACGCACTGCGTCTTGAGCAAACATCGGTTGGTGCGAGCGGTTCAATGAACCCTTCGTGAGTTGCGAACATATCGCGGTGTGTTGCACGCGCTAGGTTCAGTGAAACCTTGGATGATTGCAACGCAATGCGTCTTGAGCAACCATCGGTTGGTGCGCGCGGTTCAATGAACCCTTCGTGAGTTGCGCTTCACCTGAGGTGGTGGATGTATCTTCGCGTCGCTTCGCTTCGCGGGTCACCTGAGGTAGTAGTTGTATCTTCGCGTCGCTTTGCGTCGCTTCGCTTCGCGCGTCACCTGAGGTTGTGGATCGGAGCGGGGGCTTCACCTAAGGTGGTAGATCAGTGCGGGGGCTTCACCTAAGGGGGCGGATCGGTGCAGGGGCTTCACCGAAGGTGGTGGTTCGGTGGGGGGGTCCGAGACCTGAGGTCTGATCCCTGTACTCTCCGTATATCTGGGAGGAACCTCCCATCGTCTGACGCTTAAAGTCAGTGCTTACGGTGCCTTCCTTACAGTTCGTGCCCCCTACATTAGGGTGAACCACCGAATTTACGGGGTGTAATTTCTAACTAATTTTTGGAATATTTCACATCAAATCTTAGAAGTTTCGCACTCACCAATCTTTCTTTGGATTCTCAATCCTTTTCTGGATTCTTTTCCATCACTTTCTAGATGTTATGCCCGTCAATCCTCTACTGGATTTGCCCTCACAGAACCCCTCATGATTGTGATTTCGTCCGCCTCGACTGGCGGCTTCCACCTATGTTGGTGTACTAGACGCTCGTTCGCCCTTTCTGGGTTCTTCCCCCTCGGGTCTGGCAATTCTGCGTTGCGTGCCGCTTCACCAGGGCTCAACCTAGAGCCCATTTTGTGTTCCGTCACGCGCTACCCCTCCTCATGGAGGTGACTATCCGAAGCGCCGCGGTGTCTGACTTTTCTTCTTCTTTCGCACGGCGCCTCTTCTTCTTCACACCTAGGGTGCTGTTAGGCAGGTTTTGCCCAATTTTTATGACGCATACCCGGTTGGAAAGGCTCACCGTAGAGCTCGCTTCGCGTTCCATCGCGTGTGACCCCTCACCCTAGAGGCTCTCCCGCGTTACGGTTCATATGCTCCTCACCGCAGAGGTGTTGCCTCTTCACCAATGGTGTCGTATAATACCCCCTACCTCGGGTTGTGTTGCACCAATGGTGTTCAACTCCCCCGTGCGTCTGTGGTCGCTTGCTTCATGCTCCACCAGCTAGGTGTGACTTGCTTGCTCCTTGAGCTCAACCCTTGCTCGCGCACACTTTAAGCCCAACCCTTCGCGGATTTGTCCACCTTGTGGTGTTGGGCGTCTTCTATTATGCGAGCTTGGGTTATCTCCAGTGGTGAGTCATCTCATCCTTGGCCCCCTTTCCCAAAAGGGATTGTACCTGCGTGGTACTCCGCCCCCTTTTCAAGGCGAGTGTCCCGCGAGCGGTAAGAGTGTCAGGCTGCCTCCACTGGAGGGTGATCCGCCGGTGAGGAATCGCGCATGGCCCGACGGTCGCGGCGTCGGATCTTCTTCGAAAAGCGGGAGGTATGTTCCACTGGAAAGTTTTCCGCCTCCGTCCATGTAAGATCCAGGTAACCTTCCCATTTGATAAGGTACCACGCCTTCGCCTTGGCGTCCGTATCAACGTGATGTTGAAGGATGCTCTCGACAACATATTACTCTCCATCTGAGGAGAGACCGGCGGGCTGACCCTCCAGTTGGGATGGTTCGGCCTCCACCGAGGAGGTAGGGGGCGTGATTCCATAGGAGACGGGCCACCCGCGTCAAGCGGGGCCTCGGGCCTCCCGGCAGGGGAGGTGGTGCTGCGGTCACGCGGTCTTTGTTGAACCTTTCCAGCACGTCATCTCTTTTGATTCGTATGGTATGTTCCCATACCTTCTGCACCCTGTAGAGTCCCTGTGTGATGGGACCCAGTTTGGAATTGGGTTTCTCGGGCGTGTCAAGGTAGACATAATCACCCATCGTGAGGCTTCTGTTGCTTTCGCGGACACGCCGATCGAAATCCCGTTTATATCGGGCCTGCGACTTGAGTAGTCGAGTCTGTGACTGTCCAATGGAGGCGGAAAGCCGAGAGAGGAAGTCCTTCTTCGTCTCGTCTGTAGGCTGAGGCCTCCTTCTAATGGACTGATGAACGGGAAACGGGCGGGCGGGCGGGCGACGGAGGATCAAGTCGAAGGGAGTGGTAAGTTTATACCTATGGATATGCGTGTTGTAGGCATACGATAATGCATCGGCATATCTGCCCCAATCTGTCTGATTGTCATTGACATAGTTCCTCACCTTCGAGAGGAACGTCCTATTGAACTTCTCTACCTGCCCATTGGTTTGAGGGTGGTACATGGAGGTGAAGCTGTTGCGTGTCCCGAGCTCCAGGAATACAGACTGGAACAACCGGGACGCGAACTGCGGTCCGTTGTCGGACAAGAGCGTCCTTGGTTGACCATACTTGAATACCCAGTGCGTAAAGAATGGCACCGCCACATGATAGGCGGTGATGGTCCTCAGTGGAACAAGTTGCGTCAACTTCGAGAAGCGACACAAAATCACCAACAGGTGTCTCTTCCCATTGTCCGATTTGGGTAGTGGAACAAGTAGGTCTATAGACACTTCTTCTAGTGGCTTCATCGCTGGAAATAGAGAGAGTTTATTCGCTCTCTTGCTGAGGCGCAGGCGAATCTTCGCAAATGTCCCACAATCTCTGACCGTGGCTGCGATGTCCGCCGCCATCTGAGGCCAGTAATAGGTATGCCTCATGGTGTCGTACATGCGGGTCTGCCCCGGACGTCCAGCAAGGACACTTCGGTGACACGTAGTCAGCAATCGCGGTTTCAGATACCTGGGAACTACGATCTGTTGGGATCCATCGAGGAGGGCGCGTCGACATAACAGTCCGTCCTCGTCTTCACTGGAGGCAGAGTCTATTTTCTCAGACTGACGACTGATTATGCGATTACAGAAATCGTCGTTGTGTTGCTCCTCCAACCACTCGAACAGCTGTATTGTTTCGAACTTGGGCAGGAGTGGGGTGGTGATAATCACTGATTCTCCTTTGGACAGTTCCTCATCGCCTACGTGGGGAGCCCTATATGGGTCAAAGAAGTCGACTTCCAAATCATCGTCTCGTTGAGGCTCGTCTTCCTCCATGGAAGGGCCACCTATCGTCAGGCTGGATATCTCATCCTCCAATGGAGAATTGTCTAACCCTTTTGTGGGGATGCGGGGCAGAGCATCTAGAACCTGATAGACTCGCCCTGGATGGTATACAATGACGTAGTCGTACTCCGACAACCTTAGTATCCATCTGGCTAATCGTTCCGACATGTCTTCGACATTCATCAGCCACCTCATGGAATTGTGATCACTACGAACTGTGAACTTTGCCCTTTCTAAGTAGGGTCGTAGCTTAGTGACCGACCATACCACTGGGGGGCCATTCCTTTTCCGTAGCGGAGTACGAAACCTCAGCTGGTTTTGAGGTCCGCGACCAATATCCCACTGGGAGTAAGTCGCCGTCCTCCTGTTCTTGGAGAAGGACGCAACCTAACTGGTAGTCCGAGGCATCCGTGTCGAGCGTATATGGCTTTCCCAATCTAGGGAGTGCGAGTACCGGGGGTTCCAGGGACACGTCCTTGAGGACTCCAAATGAAACCTTCTGCTATTCCGTTGGAGGTTCGATTCCTAAGTTGGAGATCGTCTCCTTCTTGAGAATGTCGTTCAGTGGCCGTGCCTTATTGGCAAAGTCCTTCACAAACTGTCACAAGACGTTGGTGCTTCCAGGAAAGGAACGTAGTTGGGTCGGCGTCTGGGGGAACTCAGCCTCTCCAATGGCCTTCGTGCTCTCTCTTGAGCTATGGCCAGTTTCCCCGGGAGGATAACATGACCTAGGTAGTCAACTTCCTTTAGGAAGAATTTACACTTCTCTAACTTGAGAGTGAATCCCGCCTGCTGAAGCAGGGTGAGAATCCGATCTACATGATCGATTTGTTCTTCTGCTGAGCGCGAGAACACTATCACATCATCAAGGTAGATGATGCATGACTGCCTTCCAACTCCAGAAAGGATCATGTCAAGCGCTCGCTGGAACGTTGCGGGCGAGTTCTTTAGCCCAAAAAGGAGTCGGGTGAACCTATAGGTTCCCATATGAGACGTAAATTTCGTCTTATCCTTATCTTCCTCCGCGACTGGAAGCTGCCAACAGCCCGACTTGCAATCAAGGTTGGTGAAGATCTGGGCATCACCTAGCGAGTCGATGCAATCATCCATTCTAGGAAGAGGGTACGCATCAACGATCGATTGGTCGTTCAACTTGCGGTAGTCGATACAGCACTGCAACCGTCCATCCTTTTTGGGTAATAGGAATATGGGATTTTCCCACTCGCTAGTGGCTGGCTCGATGACACCTTTGTCCAACATGGAGTGGACCTCCTTTGCTGCCGCCTATCTGCGGAGCGGCACCATCCGATAGGGAAGTTGTCGACAAAGAGCCTTACTTGTGTCCTTCTCTATGTGGTGGGCAGTGACTTTGATGTCCCCGAGGGGCCAATCCCACATGTCCTCATGCTTCTCCAACATGTAAAAGACTTCTGTCTTCATGTTTTCTTCTAAGTGCTCTATGTTGAGCGTCTCTTTCCAACCTTTTTTGTTTGTTTCTTCTCTTGGTTCCACTGGAACAGCGCTAATGAGTTGAGGTCCCTCCTGTACTGGATTCATTGCTTCCCCCACGGTTGTTTGCTCCCCTTATGGAGTTTCCCCTTCTTGGGCCGGCAAGAGTAATTGGGCTTCTCTTCTTGAGCTCGCAGACTGTGCGCACGTCCTCCTCGAGCTTCCGATCGGACTCCCTCTTAGTTGGACTGCCGCCTTTCGGATCAAAGGGGGTTAGGAATGCGAGCGGGCTGCGCTGCGCGTACCCGACGATTGTACCTCTTGGTAGATGGCACGGATTGTTTCCGAAGATCGCCAAAAGTATTGTGAATTACTTACGGGGAATAATTTCGCTTACACCATTGGCGAGTCGTACAAAATGCCTGTCGTAAAGACGGATCTTGGGCTCGAAGTAAAACAAGCCTCCTCCATCAGTAGAGACGGTAACGATGCTCTGCAGGTTAGCAGGTACTGTCACGCCTTTGAAAAAGCGTATCACGTGTGCTGTGTGTTCAACCTCAACTAGAGGTGTCTTCCGTTGTTCGGAAGGTCGTTTGTTTTCTCGCTCGATGCGGCCCTGCCCTTTCCCTTCCTTGGGGGTGTGAGTGGACAGGATCGCTAGGATATTTCCGTCGCTGACCTCAATCATCTGATCAATTGGATGGATTCCTCGCACTTAGCGATTGAGGTAACCCGTGCCTAGCAAGGCCGAGACGGCAAGTTGGGGGGCTACAAAGAATCGAACCCGAACAGATTTTCCTCCCAACCTTACTCTTAAACTAACCATCTCTGTGATGAGGAGAGGATTACTATTCGCGTCCCCTAACCCCCCAATCTTCAAGGAGAGGAACCTTGTACCTTCACCAATAAGGCGGTAGTTTGGAAGCGTTGATGATCGCAGGACTACAACCCTTATCCGCCATTTTACGAAGGGGCTTCATGTCTTTGCTTGACTTGCCGAGCAATCCGATGACGGAGTAGTACGTATCTTTCAATACATATACGACCTTCCTTCGGGACTTCCGTACTCCACTGTAGTTTACTGACTTGGATGCTTAGGAAGGCTGGGTAAAGTCTGCAGTCTCAGCTGTAGAGATGAACTTCCCTCCCTGTTCGGAACGAGATGCCTCTTGGTTGAGGGTAGCCAAGTTGTCCTGAATGGACACCTCTTGGGATGGTGGAATCACCGCATCCCCCTTGTCAGTTTCCGGACGATGAATTGGAAGAGGAAGATGTGTAATCACCCTCAACGGCCATCAAGTTGACCGTATCCTCCCCGTAACGGGGGTCACTCTCCCGCTCTTCCGGGGACTCTTTCGGATCTGCCACAAAACCAACCACCTTACTGGTGGGGTTTTCCGCTTCCGGTCTGTTTAGTACCCTTGGTACTCCACCGCCTCTTCCATTCCTTCCGAAAACGCCCCTCTGGGGTCCTCCTCTTGGAGTGATGTGGTACGACTAGCGCCTTTGTTGGCGATGCAGGACCTGCTCTGGTCTCTGCTGGTACTAAGTTCTTGTACGTGAAGAAAAACCTCACTGTAGAGGGTAAATACGGGCAGTTGTATAACAATTGCCCTTACTTGCGACACCCGAGACACGTCCAAGTGACAGGACGTGTCGGGAACATCGTTCGGCCCAAGGCCTTCTATTCAGGGGACAGCGTGGGGATCGGCTCGGCTGCCGTGGCATCCAACGTCTCTTGGGTAGAGCTTTCACTATCCACAGAGGTTGTGCCACCAACCCCAGGTGAGGTCCCGTCGAGGAAGAGAACCCTACTCGTGGGTTCCCAATGCGGGTCAGAGGCCATGATATCCGACGATGTGTCTGACCAGCGTCGCTGGTCCTGGGGTATCGACACAAGCATCGCTTTCTTCTTGCGAGCGAGTTCCCTTGTTGGGAATGACTTGGGCCCATCTTCGCCTCTGGCTGTACGGAACACATCTCCATGGGCCTGCACAATGCGCTTCACCTCGAAAAAGTCCTTCTCCTAGGATCTGGACAAGCCCACACTAACAGTGGCTCGGTTTCCTTTGTGGAGTCCCTTGATATACTATTTTACCAAGTTGCATTCAGTGAAAAAGTTGGCACACCGGAGTTCCAAGCCTTGTAGGCGATCCTCGAAGGTAGACTCATCCTCCTTTGGTTTCTGTTGGATCCTTTTGACCTCATCATAAGCAGATGAGAGGTCTTCGTCCGTAGAATAGTGGTTAAGGAGGGCATGCACTGAATGAGGCCATTGGAGGCCCCTCTTCGCTCCGCCGAGCAGCTTTCCTTTCTTCTGAACACCAGCAAGGTATGCATTCGCCTCCCCTCTAAGGAACCATGGAACCAGCTTGACTGCTGCCGCCTAGCTGACGCCCATGGCGTCAGCGGCAACTTTATATTCGCAGAGAAAGCTAATGATGTCGATCGGATCTCTTCCGTCGAAGTCCGTAAAGGACGGAGTGTAGCTGCCTATCTTCGCTGATAGCTTGCCCACTCCTTTCCATTCTCCTAGTTGGAGCGTGCTTCGTACTTCAATAAGAAGGTATTCACGATAGGACAGCACCTTGTCAAAGGCGGTATACCTCGTTTTGAGGGGTACCAATCCTGGTAACTCCGCGCCTAATCCATCCCCTCTTGTTTGAGGAGGAACATTTGTTACACTTTTGTTATCATCCCCCTCCAGAAGAGGAGGAAGTTCGGTATGGGCACTATTGGTGGTTGACTCAACTGAGGCTGTTAACTGCAGAGCCATTTGCTGTAAGGACGTCTCGACTTCGTCAGTCTTCACCTTGCTTGGTGCGTTAATGTTACTCGAAACATTGGCTAAGTTGTCAGCTAGCGTGTCGACACGCTGATTGGTGGATGAATCCTGGGACTTCAGTTCATGGACCATTAAGGTCTGGGCATCTAACCTCCTGGTTATAACGCCACTCAATTCTTCCCAGTCATTGCGCTGAAACACAGCCTGTGCCTCATTGGATTCCTCTATTTGAGGTCTTCAAACCTAAGTTCCCACTGGGATCCTCGGGCTTTCTCGAAAGCCTTCATGCGCTCTTCCACGTCCTTCGCAGTGGACGCCAGGAGTTCAGCAAGAAGCATCTCTATGTCCCTCCCTCCCTCTCGATCTTGGGGATTGACACTTGGGACCGGCACCTCCTCTACTGGAGTAAACGTATCAACTCCAGCGGAGGCTGATGCATCAGCGATTCGTTGTCGAGTGCTCACCATCATAGTTGGCATATCCGAATCAATATACAGACCTATACTTCTAGGCCCAGAGACCAATGTAGTACTCAGCACGCTCTGGAGGACACGCGCTGCTCCAGGCTTTCCTATTCTTCCGGTAGACGGTCGTGGTAGGAGAGCGACTCCTCCAGATGGAGTCTTGCATAGCTTGTGGGACGGAGGAGCACTCGGTGTTCTGGAGACCAGAGATCCCACGCCCTGTGTTGGGCGAGACCTCGCAACTGAAGCGTTGAGCTGAGTTGCAGCAGCAAGAGATCGTCTAACTGGCGAATCAATCCAGTAGACCTAGAGTGGTCTAATGTCCGCGAACTCCTCTCCAACGGTGAGTAAGGTAAACCCGAGTGGGATTGTAGGACTCTCACGCAGAGAGAGCCCCTAGTGATGGGGTTTGGGAGTTAAGGGGTAGTCACAGGATGTAGATCTGCGTGGATAACCTAAGCCGGTGCATCCCTAGAGTGGGAGCGAACGCGACAAAGGCGCTGCAACTGTCTCTCCAATAAGGAGCAGCCAGAGACCTATGGTGTTCGAGAGAATGTACCGTCTGACCCGACGGATTCGGAGGGCTTGGAGGGATCTCCTTGGAACCAGGAGCAACCCAAAGGTTGGAGACCACCTCACTTTAGAGGGCCGGGCACCGTACGAGCAACGTAGAGCCTACCGGCTAACACCGTCCGTTCCGTCCCTAGAGTGGGAGGACGCGGAGCAATGCGCGAGCAGCTTCCTCCACTGGAGGTTTTGCTAGAAGATAGCACGCACGTTTAGAAAAAAGGCAAGTTGAGGGTACTCGTCGGTACCTCTCAGGGATTTCTCTGCTATTCAGAGCTCCCTTATTTACTCAAACGTAGGCTTAGTGAATCTACGTAATTATATCCTATATTTAGGATAGTTCTAGCGCGCACCCTAAAGCTACATACCCGTATCTGGTGGCTGACACTGCCATCCCTAAGCACAGCTGTCACGTGCTGCACCCCCTTCCAGTGGAAGGGGTGGAGTAACCGGGAGGTTACTCGGCCATTACACCTAGGTGGTACGGTGCCAATGGCGCTTACACCTGTGGTGGTGATTTTGCACTCAGTGCAGTTTGACACGAACAGACGTGAATTGGGTCGGTGGGGCCTTGCTGTACTGCAAGGTACCCCCGTGTCAAGGTTCGACACCCATTCCGTACATCTAATTATTGATGGGAATGCAAACCACTGATGTTTGAAATTTGATAAATAAACCAATACGGTTTCGAATTTACTTAATGGTAATTGGGAGTGCGCAGCCAATGAGGCTTTTCCACCCGCGGGTTGCAGTTAGCATTCGTACTACATGTAGGTGAGCGGGACGCTCACCCTAGAGAGGGGGCCTCTGTAG
>JAUBNZ010000470.1:0-17082 GCA_032355485.1 Bonnemaisonia californica
GATGTGTCGCAACTCCAAAGGATTCGAGGATTTTGAGTAATCGCTTCTCATCCAATGATATTTCCACACCATTCTCTTCGCTATCTTCCATTTGTTTGGAATCGCCCGAGATGGTCCGGACACGGTTGCTGCTGACTACCTTTCGTAGGTCCATACGTGGTGGGGGGAGGACCATCTTGGGCAGGGGTGGTCCACCACCGTATAATTCGTATAGGACATCCCAAACACCGGGTGGGATCAAGACGTAATCGACACCCTTGACGACGCCGGCCTTCATGATTTCGTAGAAACCCAGTGTTCCTGCGATGGCTTGGTCAGAATGACGATCTAATAGTCGCTCGGTGGATAAATCGGATGGGCGTGCTGTTGTAGAGGTTGTGTGTTGCTCTTGCCCATCCCAAGACCATCCAACATATTGAGTCCAGGCTTCCCACCACTTCAAATCAATTGCATACATTACACCGTATCCCAAACCACCTTTTCCGTCAAATCCTCCGATACCACCCCATGGTTGTTGTGGCTGCAGATTTGCATCGACGCCATTGCTGCTGTTCACATAAAATTGTTGGACACTTTTCGAATAATACGCATGATGTTCTGTAGTACCAAAATTAATCCGAATATCCGATCGCTGCCAATCTCTCCACGCCTTGGCAACCAATTGACGTTCCATAGTCGGTGTGGGGAAGATATCACTCCCGAGTAATCGGTAAGACAGTGTCTGTAATAGATCGTCCGGTAGCGCCACATCGGCCCATGATACGAATTGATCCATCGTCCAGGTTTCTTCGGAGATATCAGCGGAAGCCTTTCGGAATAGGGCAATATTGTTGGATGTGGGCAGCGCCGATTTGTTTTGTTGCAGAAACTGCATGACGGGTGTTTCTGAATGATTCATGAACTGCTTTCCAATGGCTGAAATAGAATTATTTCTTTGATAAGACGACGAATCTTGACGAGTATCTCCTCGAGCTTTGGTAGGTGAGTTGATGGGTGTGTGCACGGAGGTCGTCGTCTCTTCGACCTCTTTTTTCATTTCCTTGGAATCTTCTTTCATCAAGATATTGGTGGTCGAATCCAAGAGCGTCTAGACCTTGAATGTGAGTTTCTTTTTTCGTTCGAGACTGGGTTCCAATTTCTTTGGACCAAAGGTCCGTCCAAAGTAATAATAGTGTGCGAGGGAGGCGAGGGACAGGACGATATCCCCGTCAGCTTCTAAAATCCATGTGGGAAGACCTCCGGAGGGGTGTTTTGTTAGGAAGGCCGATAGGTTTTTGGCTGGGAGGGAAAGGTAAAAAGTAGTTGGAGTCGTTGAACACGAGAGCCGTCTGTTGAGTGTTGTTACACAGTGAGTGGTGAGAGAATGAAATAGATAAATCGCATAGAGAATTCTGTATACTCACATAATCCAAGAGAAACGAGATAGGCAAGAGAAGGAAATTGAATTCCCATAATGCCCTCCAATGGTTCCGACGGTATATAATCCTTGAGAGAGACGGGCGGTGGTTTATGACTGTGCTGTTCTTGTTTATTGACATCCATGACAACACCGGCGCGCTTCGCTGAATCACAAGCAATTTGATAAGTCCGATTACGTAAATGATCAGAGGATAAATGAGTTCCCAAGACAAAGAAGGACGATAGTGGATTGTATCCATCAGTGATAAGGGAATTGCCATTGGCAAATGTTTTTTAAGAGAGGCTTCGTCCAATTGATGATATTTGTCCAATAATGGTCTTCCTTCTAATAAAGAATCTTGGTGTTGATGTTGACTGTATGCTCCACTGCTTTTATTCGGTAATAATCGATTCATTTGCGTCATGACCCCAATTTGTCGGATGAACTCTTGGTCCTGCCCTCGGATGACAAAAAGCTCGGATGACAAAAAGGATCGCACCAAAGTCCGGACTCGGCGTTGGAGCAATGTGACTTCAGTGGGAGACATTTAATTGATTTGATTGGAGATGGTTTGTTGTATCACTGATTGAACATCCATTGGATCCAATAATTTTGAATGTAACGAATGCCAAAGACTTATCCAACTCGAATCCAATGGAGCTGTACTACTTGTACCACCATTGCGACTAGCACGGCTACTGCTATTACTGTTTCCGTTGTTTCCACTTCGAGATGATGATTTGCTGTTGCCATGGGATGAACCGCCGCCGTTTTTATTTTTTGATCCTTTTGATCGATTGTTAGCAGTGCTGTTGGCAGTGTTGCTATTGCCGTTGCTGTTGCTGTTGTGACCTGATGATTGACCAAGAATATTGGAATTGCTACCGGCACCACCGCGTTGATTCTGTACGTGATGATGATGCTGTGGATCTCCCCCGACATCTACCACGCGACGTCACAAACAACCCACCGAGTGGTAACAGACAAACCGTCACTCTCACACAGGATTTTTTCCGCCGCCGTTTTGATTCGTAAACTACACCAAATGAGAGCTGCCGCTCTTGCTTTCTGCAGCAGTCGTCGTGGTGATGGTGGTCGTCGTCGCAACGTGTCTATATATCATTCGTCCCTCTCGAACCAAATCATCCTGGAACAGTATGTGGGGTGTTTTTTGGAACATGGTTGTTGTTTGAGAATTCGATTGCGATATTGTTGCTGCTGTTCGGGATAGAGTCGATGCGCTGTGGCTCGAACTAGATACTTGAAAGTTTAATGAAGTCGTTGCAGCAGCCATAAGCGCAGTAGTCATAGTAGTCGTCGTCTTTGGTTGTTGAGATGATGATGTTGCTGCCGTGCTCATGCTGCTCCGCCATGAGGATCTTTCGCTGTTGTTACTGGTTTCCGATGGTATCGATTGGCTTTCTGCCACGATGTCTGGGTCGGGTGCTGCTGGGGCCTTCAATTCATTCATTAGTCACATGGCAAGCGGCCGCTTTTTAGATACCGGTAGATAGGGAGCTGTGCACACCAAATTCATTCATTTCCTGTTAGTGACATTACCGAGGCGATGGTGACGCGAATCGATGCTGTCACCACTCACCAAAACTAGCTAGAGGGTGCTGTATTCGAGGCGTTCGTTGCTATCGTTGTCGCTGTGATCGATTGTTATTTTTTTTCGCCGCAAGAAGCTCCCCCCGCCGCCGTTTCCTCTCTAGATAACACCCCCATTTCCGTTCGTTGGTGCAGCCCCGGGGCGGCGCCTTGAGTGCCGAATCCAGCGCGATGTGGTCGAGGGCGTACCGGTCGTTGATGCGTTCCCAGACAAAGCGCTGGACGGGCTTTTTGAGCGACCTCATCTCCTCGTCGGCGAAGCGGCGGGCCAACGAATTGAGAAACCAGAGGCGGAGGCAGGTTCCGAGGATTCCGGCGAAGCACTCGGCGATAACTGCGGCTGTTTGTTGGTGATTGTTGTTGTTGTGTTGATTCATCGGTTTTAGAAAGTTGTTGTTGTTGTTGTTCGTACTAGTCAATATCCAGTTTCTTGATTGTTGCTGTTGTTGCAATTCTGCCTGTCTCTGTCGTAATAATTGTGTCAACGAATCTGTTTGGTTGCTGTTGTTGTAGTCGTTGTTGGATGGTGGTTTCTTCAGTGGTAGATGTGGCATTTCCCGACGCCGTCTCATCGTCTTTGTCATCGTTGTCGTCTTGGTCATCATCGAGAGACGTTGTTGTGTTCTGATCGACGACTGGTGGTGGTGCCGATTCTTCTTGTTCTGATTTCGTGGTGGTAGTTGATGATTCGTTCTCATCATCTGTTGTTGTTGTTGATTTCCTTTTGTTTCGTTTTCCAAAGACAAAAAAGAACCTTTTTTCGTGTCAGTCGAATCTTCTTTTTGTGGTGCTGGCGACTCTATTTCCTCTTCCTCTTCTTCCAAAGATTGTTCTTCCAAAAATTGTTCTAACTCCGCATCCCCCAGAGCCTGCTTTGACGACCGAGTGAATGTTGGAAAGATGCTGGGCATTCGAAAACCAAACCCTTGCTTCTTGCCATCACTCTCCGAATTTTATTTCGAAAAGATATTTTTCATAAAATCTCCGGTAAATTTCAATATATGCAATCCACCATGACGTTTCAAGATTTCACCAATTGCCACCTGCTTCTTCTGCTCTCACACCCTGGAGGTCTCGGGATGACATTGCAACACTGGTGCCCAAGCCAGAAGTGATTAGCTTCTAGCCCACCAGTGAGAACACAAAGCACCACCGAGACCAGCCAGATGAAGGCAGCGGAAGAAGGCGGCGGATGAATGAAAACAGCAGCGGTGGTTTCGCCTCGTTATTTTTTTGAAGTGGCAAAGAAAAATAATAATGAACAATGTTGCTTTTCTGCGTCGCTTTTTTCTGCATTCCTGGAGTGATTTTTTTGGTTAACGTGGGAATCGGTATATTTGTAACGTAGACAAATAGGCATCTGAAATCATTTCATCCTGATGAGAACACGAAGATCAATGATCCAAAACGTACTGGCAGTACGTACTTCAAGTATTCATCAAGAAAACAGTGGATTACCCCAAATTCATGACGTCATGTCTGTTTATTTTGTAATTTTAAAGACAATAAGAAGGATCTGTTATCCAACACGTTTCGGCATCATTGATAGTACTGGTTGATGGTGTACTTGAGTACTGTAGGTACAAGTACAGTACTGTACTTCGTACAAGGTACCAGGTACCAGGTACTGTACGTAAATCCAACTCTTTTCTCCGGTTAAAAGATAAAAAGCGGGAAGAACGACGAAAAAACAACAGCAAATTCAAAATAATTATGACGACGATGATTATTCATTGCACTGAAATAATAATAGCATGGCTTGGTTCATCCCATTCGTGATGTGTGCGTTGAATGTTGATTGTGAGACCATGCTGTTGTGATATATGTATGTATAAGCATGGGGGTGTTTCAAGACAATAAGAATGGATTATTATTGATGAGAAAGAGAAGAAGAGGGTGTCTATTTTTAATTGCGCTCTTCTTTTGCGTCTCCAACGTCTTTCAAGCTGCGCTCATGACAACAGCAAACAATGACAATGTTTATGATTACGATGCTGGTGGTGTGCCGATGACGAATAATACTACGCCATTGTCGGTTGGTTCCGGTTTAATGGCCATCAAAGAATCAGAAGAAGTGAATAATATTGTTCCCATTGGCACCCAACAAAATTTACGATTCTGTCGTCGTTGTTGGCGATCGTTTGTGAACGGCAATCGGTCTTTGTCTTGTCAGGATCATCTCTTGTCGCCATCGTCCTTTCTTCCACAAGAGTACACCTACAACGATTGGCCCAAACTCTGCCAAGCCATGAAAGACGTCGTGAGAGGGCACAAGGACTGTTACACTTGTGATCCATCCTTTCAATCGAGGTAGTGCCGTCGTCAGGTTCATGTTGAAGACTACACAAAAACTACCACTACAAATCAACAAGAACCATACTAGTTGGGATTCGATGTGGTGGCAAGCCGAATCGAACGGGCCGTCTCGTTCGATACGCTTATTCCATCCGAAGAAATCAAACAACAAGGAGAACTCCCACTGTATAGTTACAATCCCACAATTTTGCATTGGCCGTCCGAGTCTGACCATAATTTTTACATTGCATCCTTTCGGGTCTCATCCGATATGAGCCGCCGTTTGTGAATTACATGGCGCCGGCCTTGTTGGATTCCGAGTTGGTTGTTTTGAGGAAAACAATATTTGATATCAATGGCTGTACCTTGCCGACGGCAAGGCCGTCATTGACAAGTTTAGCGACTTTCGTCTCTTTTGGATCCACGGCACATTTGTCGTATCCCACAGTGTTTTTGTGTTACCTGTGGATATCCGGATTGTCAATCTAGAAAAACAAAAACCATCGAACAACAACAACGATAACAAAACGACGATCCCCGTTGTTTACGGCAGCGGGATTGTGATGGAGGCCATTGAAGGTGGATTACGCATAATCGAGGGCCTGCGTATGGTCCGGAATTACAATTTTTTTTCATTGCCGGCAACAATCGAGTCTTTCTCGAAGAATGGCCGCTGCACGGTGCATCAGGAGGTGGGGGGGGGAGGTTGCGGAAATCGGGTTCGGCGATCATCATAATAATGATCTCCGCCACTCGACTAATTATTCCGTGATTCAAAAATGGGAGCAAACACAAGAACTTGAACCCGCCATTGATGGCCCAGACACACTCTACGACAAGAATCCCTACCGGATCAGCAACGACCGTGGGACGGTGTGTTGTGTCGTCCTCGAGAGGGAGTATTACGAGGATCTGACGGTGTCTGTACCAGTTCTGGAGCGTGATTATATTCTCATGGGTGTGTCACACGTCAAATCCATGAAACTGCTGACCATCTCGAATCACAACAACGAATCGACATCGTCCTTTGGTTATCTCCCTAGGCTGTACGCCTTTTTACCAACAACCCCCCCCCCCCACGACCGTTGTGGCTCAATCGGGGTTGTTTTGCTGGGGTTACGGTGATGATCACAATAAAATAAGGCGTATTATGCATTGGAAGAACGAAACTTTTCGCTGCCCGTTCGTGACGTTTCCATCGGGGGCCGTCGTCTCTCGGCAAAACAAATCCAGGGTGATCGTTGCCTACGGGATCGACGACAGGGTCAGCCGGATGGCGGAACTCTCCAAACGGGAATTGGATCTGCGGTTGTTTTCGCCGATACCGTAGACAAAGACACAAATATACACAGCAAACACAAACAAGCAGCAGTTGTTGCTGGGGCTAATCATTGGGGATGGCAACAACCAAACCGTTTCCCCGTCTCGATCGCGTAACGAATAGGCAACCGGCCCTCCCGGTTCTTCAGAGAGGCCGCTGCCGGGTACGAATCGGTCAACAGCATCAGAATGGGTTGGTCCACGCCCCATCGCACCAACGGTTGTAACCACTCATCCATCAGCAAGCATGCTGTGGTGTCCCATTCTTCCTTCATGGCCGCTAAATAGAGCGTCCTCATTGGTCGATGCGAGTTCGTCCCGGAGTATCTTGATTGCTAGCTACATGGCAATGGTGGGGCATTGGACGTCCCGGTGTCCGCCGATTTGTGCCGTTGTGTGCAGTGGTAGCTGCTGTTGCTGCTGTCCTATTGCGCCCGAAACTGCAATGACAAAGATTTTTTCCCATAAATCTCGGAGCCGGACCATATCGGATCGCTCCAAATCGATTGCGGACTCGAAGATGAGCAATCAATCAATGTTTTGTATCACAACAGGAGAAGTTCGTCCAGAAGATCGACCAAATAGAGTGAATGACGCGTCCAAATATTTCTTCCAAGCCATCACGAGGGGCGACATGCCAATATCATTGACCGTCCGTATGTTGGTTGTTGTCGAGAATATCTTCTTCACCATCACGACCAACGCGTCCGCATCGCCAAAGGCCGCAGCGGCGACCTTTCTCATCTGTGCTATCTCTCGGGCAAGCTTAATGAGGTCCTTTCTGTAATTTGGAAATTCTGCAACTTGTTCGCTTTCAAGACAATGCAGCAATGTCTTAAACATATATATTGAAAGCACCGTAAGTCTTGAGCTGGAACGCAACCACTTGCAGGAGATCACTCTGTTTCAATTGGGTCACGACTAAGTAGAGAATATCGCTGACGTGTACTTTGGCCGCACTGACATTTACTATGGCCGGCAATGGCGGAGGAAGCTGGGCTTTACAAAGACGGCCATACAAGTCTGGGTGTGAAAGCCGACAAGTATCAAGTCTCCTGCGCAATCCGTACAATCCTTTTTGGCAACAATGAGACACGCTCACCAAATGCCTCCTTACTAATGCCTGATTGGGAGACAATGTTTTCCACGGACAGTCTGCAATCTTGATGAATTTTGTTTGTGCCGCTAGAGGCCAAAAGCTGGATATCAGCACGGTGCTTCTTTTCTCGACGGATCAGGAAACACACGAGCTTGCGGAATCATTTGTATTTGTATGATTTTATGACGAAGAGGTATGCGTGTGTTCGTTTGGGTTTCACAACGAGCAATGTACATGATTGATTGATTGATTGGTTGACCTATCAAAATACTCTCTTTCTTTGATAATTTAGACATTCGGCGCAATGTTAAAAAAAGCAGCGAGCCACTACGCTGATGCAACGTTTACAAAAATGATGCAAGCCAAAGTCTTTTGCGTTCAGCTGATTGTGATGCTTGATTGAGATTTTTTGTTCCAGGATGTCGACATGATGTGGTTCCGAGACCCACTGATTTTTTACCACAACACAACGCACCCGTGGCACAATTTTGATATCTACTTTCAGGGTAAGAAATTTTCGAGAATTCCGTCAAGAAAGTGGAGCAATCTTCGGAGGTGGCGGAGTTGGATGGCACGATGAACGAGCGAGAGTTGAAGAAAGCCAACCACCACGATCGCAAAAAGAAGGGAGATTGTCTTCACAAGTGATCGCAGAACAAGAAGTGCCCAAAGGCTGGGATTGCACTCTGTAACAAGAAGTTGAAACCCGTCGTTTGTAATGGCTCTTGCAAGTACAGCAACCAATGCAGTGCGACTGCTGCTGGTTTTTCCAAGAGCCAATGCAAGAGCCGCAGCATTCAAAAGAAGTGCCCCAAAGACTGGGAAAGCACACTGTAACAAGGTGTTGTCGCCCGTCGTTTGTAATGGCTCTTGCAAGTATAGCAACCAATGCAGGGCGGCTTCTGCTGGTTTTTCCAAGAGCCAATGCAAGCGCCGCAGCATTCAAAAGAAGGGGGGTCGCAACAACCGTCGTTTTCGCGCGAAGACAAAAAGAAGAGATCCGTGCCTGAAGTTCAAGAAACGCGTATCAAGGAGCTCTAAATGCAGCACCGGCTACCGCAAGTGCAAGGCATTGTCGAGAACTGTAACCAGGAAGCTAAGAAAATCGAAAGGAGTATGCTCGGGTCATTGCAGGAGTACCTGTGTGAAACAACCTGCTAAGAAGTCATGCATCCAAAAGTGCAGGTCCAGATGCGAGAGGTCATATAAGAAGAGATCTCGAGTTTCGTTTGGCAACATAGAAAACTTGCTTGTAGGGCTTTTTTCAGGAGGTATCAATCAAGGCAATGTTGCGGCAATTGTTATATACAATACTGGAATGGCATCAACTTGAAGGAAGCGCCGTATTCGTCGCAAAAAGCGGATTGCGAGAAAACGCAAGGTAATGAACCGCAAATCTAAAAAAACTCCAAGGGAAGCAATAGAAAGGCAAGTATGAACAAGAAATCTAGACGCCGTTCGAACAAAGCGGGTAAAATACGAAAAGCAAGCAAGAGCTGAAATAAAAGAGAAGATCCAAGAAAAGAATTCCACTCGTGGTGGCGGAGGGAACAATTTCTTCGCTATCTTTGGCCAAATTCTCTCTGGAATGGGCGGTAGCAATAACTTCCATGAAGCACCCCCATCTGGAGAAATTGATCCATGCGCATCATACGATGAAGAAGACTTTGATGACAACGAGTCATTCGTGGTGGATGATGATATCAATGATGTACCAATCGGGGACGACGATGCCATGTTGGACGATCTGACGGATGGCACGACTGATGATGGTTTTGGGGATGATAGTGGTGTCGGTGGTGGCAATATGACGGACGATGGAGTCGGAGGTGCTGAGAACGATGATGGCTTAACTGCTGATGGCTTGCCTGATGATGTCTTGCCTGAAGATGTCTTGCCCGATGGTGGCTTGTTGCCTGAAGATGGCTTGCCTGATGATGGCCTGCCTGATGATGGCTTTCCTGACAATGGTTTAACTGATGATGGCTTGCCTGATGATGGCTTGCCTGATGATGGCTTGCCTGATGATGGTTTAACTGATGATGGCTTAACTGATGATGATATGACAGACGAATTGGTCGGAGTTATTGGTGTGCTCAAGACGAAGAAGTTGAAGCAAAAATGCGCAGCGAAAGTCAAGAAGTGCAAGAGCAAGCAATGTGCCAAAGGCTGGAGCGAAAAAACAGAAGTGCCCAAAAAAAGCCAGTCCATGTGCACAAAGATGAAGCAACAAGCGAAGCGTAGGACCAAGTGTTCCGCCGCCAAGGTCAAGGAGTGCAAGAGCAAGCAATGTGCCAAGAAGTCTGGAGCCAAAAAACAGAAGTGCCTAAAAAATGCCAGTCCATGTGCACAAAGATGAAGCAACAAGCGAAGCGTAGGGCCAAGTGTTCCGCCGCCAAGGTCAAGAAGTGCAAGAGTAAGCAATGTGCAAAGAAGACTGGAGCCAAAAAACAGAAGTGCCTAAAAAAATGCCACTCCGTATGCATAAAGATGAAGCAACAAGCGAAGCGCGAGGTCTTATGTTCGGCCGCCAAGGTCAATAGGTGCCAGCGCAAGCATTGTACTAAGAAGCGCGAATCTGAGAAGCAGAAGTGCCTCAAAAAGTGCAGGTCAAAGCACGCGGCTGTGTAGATGGTAGGAAGCAACAGGTGTACAAATCAAAGCACGAGACAAGCGCACCAACAGCGGTAGTGGCATCTTTATTCACGAAACAAACATAGCATTGGGGCCGTGCACGGTTGTGGGAGGAGGATGAGTCACAGCAGCAGCATCTCGGAGCTGCACAAACCATCGGGGATCCGCAACCGTCACGTACGATGGAAACGTGTATTCGCTTCCCTCCCAAGTGCAGGAATTGATTCTGGCAGACTTTTCCATGGAACCCGACGCCGTGGAGACGATCAATTAGTATATGGCGGAGCAACAACCACAAACAGAGGAACGGGTGACGTTTGTTTCGTGCTGTGCGGGTGCATCACGCCTGACTTCCAGTCTATCGCCGTCCACAAGCATCATGCCCACAACAGCCGACCAAGCCGTCATTGCCGGCGCCGGCGCCGTCGCCTTTGTGGAAGAAGAAGGAGGTGGATTAACGACACTGGGCAAATGGATGGTCGCACTCTGTGCACTTTTGATTGTGCTGATCATTATTATTTGTTGTTGCTGCTTTATATGCGGAGGAGGACGATACCGTCGCGACTACTACGCCGACGATGATAAGCGATCATCGTCGTCATTGCCATCGCAACAAAAATCATCGGGGACAAACAACGACGGCAACGCTTTTGCGGATGAAGATGAAGAAGAACATCGAATATTGTTGGGGGCGGCGGCAGCAAGCAATCAACAACAACAGTTGCCGAGTGCTCTGGATATAGCAGAGACAATATCTTTGACAAGAAGCGTCTCTCGAACACACGTACCCCCCAGTGAAAACAATATCGGGGCACAGCATTCACAAATGGATGTCCATGAATGCAATTCGGAAACGTGCAACAAATGTCCCAAGCAGCAACAACCCCCCCCATTGGTGAGATCCAATTTTTCCACCCAGTTCACGTTCCCCGGACCGTCGTGACGAATGGATCCGGTGAGACGGCATCATCCTCGGTGCAGGAGGTGATGGAGGATTTGGAGCAAGCCGAACGGAGGTATTTGTACCAGATTGAAACAATGCCCGAAGACGAGCGAGCGGCTGTGAAATTACAACACATCATGGGGAAGCAACAACAACAGCAGCAGCAGCCGGTGTCTGTGGAGTTTGTGCGTGTCATTACGGAGCGACCCAAAGACGAACCGACGCAAATATGGATGTAACAATATACGGCAGTTTTTTGAGATGGGAATATTTTTAGAAACAAACAGTACTATTATTATTATTATATATTTTTGTGCTGTTGTAATGATGTATAGAGTCTATCTGCCAGATTGAATATATCGTATTCAAATATGAATACTCTCATGTAAAAATAATAACGGGCTATATTTGGGATAACAGCCGACCAAGCGTCTCAGCTCCATCGTCGCTTCCCCATCATGCCACCGGTGGCGCTGCTACCACACCCATGCCTTGGTGCGGAGTGCCCGAGTAGGTTGTATACCCATGGGCAAACAGGCTGGACTACCAAAATAATCAACGTTGGTGAATAACAGGAATTTGAACATATTGACATTTCGAATTTCAGGTTTCGGAGGTCCGTGCTGTCTGCTCATGTGATTGGTACCGTCCGCATGAGGGTGTGGACGACACAGTAAGCTCTGTCATATTGTAAACGTTTTCGTTCGGCGGCCTTGTCTTCTTCTTTGGGTTCAAAGTAGACTTATTCTTCCCGTCACGGGTTACAAACAAATCTCCAAATACAAAACCATTTATCAACCAGTAGTACCCTTCATTCTTTACTGCGGTAGTTGTAGTAGTTGGCGCCTTCGTCGTTGTGGTCGACGCGGAATCATCGTCTCGACTTATTTCGTCCAACAAAGATGACAACAACAAGACTGGTGTTGCCACAGGCTCTTCTTTTTCGGTCCCCCCATCATCCAGCCCCTCCTAAAAGGCAATAATCACACTGGAAAAGAATTGATTCACCGCGTTATCGAACTCCGCATCCCGCTCGATCGCTTTCAAAAATCTCGACCAGAATATCTGAAACCCCTTCGATCACAACAGCTCTACCTCCTCCTTTTCTTCTTTCTGGTAACAACGGTCCCGCAACCGCAGCGCCGCCCGGTAATTATCCAATTGGATATGATACTGCGCCGTCTCCCGGATGTTTTCAATGACGGGGACAAACGCGGGCCCCTGACAGGAGAGGATATCGCACCGTTCGAATTCCAGATCATGACCCTTTTGCCGACTACCATTGTCCCGGATCCAGACAGAGTACCAGCCGTGCTGGAAGCGTTTCGCCGCGTTGAAATAGGACAGGATGGTCCCCTTGCCCAGTTTGGTGGTGACGCGGAAGCCGACGGCAGTTCCGAGAACGCCACGGAGGGCGTTGCGGTTCAAATAAGCGTTGGCGCTGCTGTTCGTTCTGCCTTTCCACATGGATTGTACCACGTGGCTCTCGTCTTCGACGCGCCTGGCGACAAGGACGCCGACGCCAAAGGTTGTGGCGACACAGGAACCAATGAGGAATTTGGAATGGCGTGTCATTGTCGTCTTTTTCGGTCATCGAGTGGATACTGTACCATTTTCTTCATTGTCAAAAATGCTCCAGGTTAGCCGCATCCACTACCAGTAGCTAGACGGGCGTGGGTCTCGAACCCATCTCACGACCTTACTCGTCGCCCATCAACGATTCATCCATTGCAGCTTTCTCTACTAGAATCACCGCCCTTGTTGCCCTTGTTCGCTTGATATGTCGTCATCATCCAATCGCAAAGCTCGCCATTCACAACCGGCCCCCAGAGCTCTCGACGCAACAGTATGCCTGGTGTACCAATCTCAAAGCTCACCATCAACAGCAGACTCTAGCCTTGAGAATCAGAAGCTATCTTTTGTTGTCTTCTGAACCTAAAATCTTGTTTCAACATGCACGAACTCTTCAGTGCGTTTTTAGCTCTGCCAAAAGTGTTGGTCTTTTCAGTATTTCAAACAAAAGACGGCAAATTGGGAAAAAAACTTTGTTGTAAACATATAAAATTTAGTAAATAAAGCTACAGTCCGTTGTTATTTGATTATCCCGTTATTGTAAATACGGAACCAAAATTCAAAATTATCGGTTTCCCCACTCTAAGTAAGCTGAGGAATGACAAATACTCTGTATAATTCTTGGAAAAACAAGATTTTTTCTGGTATTACTAGCAGTCTACATGTAGTACTAAAGTACGTAGAATCTACGATGAAAGTTTTTTAAAGTGACACAGAACTCGCGTTAAATATCTTTTCTGCACTTTTCTGTCACTCTTCTGTCACTTTTCTGTCGCTAATCGTGAAATTAGTACTAGCTTTTATTACGGAGCAACCCACAGCAACCCACGGCAACCCACAGCAACCCACAACAACCCGCAAGTACCCACGAGCTTCTTATCGAGATAAGTTTGAATGAAAGAAAACAGATGCATGGCGCGCTCTTATCTTGGAAGGAGAACGAAGCAACATGAAACACATCACCAAAAGCACAACAACAGCCAAACAACAACAAGCAACCTGTACTCTCCACCTTGTCGCTTCCTTTCCAAGATCCTTTTTTGCCATGCCACACAAGCCTCGAACGCAAGAACAGAAAGATGAGCGGGCAGCTCAGAGAACAGCAGAGAAGGAAGCAGACGCAGCAATGGAACAAGCCAAGCGAGAAGCTGCAGAAGCCAAGGAAGCAGCAGAAGAAGCCAAGCGACTAGCGCGAAATGCACGTGAGAGACAAAATTATCACAAACGCAATCAAGTTGTACCAAGTGGTGCTGTTATTCAGCAGGGGAACGGAAGAAGTGATTTGTCCATGGCCGGCATCATGAACATGACAGCGGGTGAAGCGTTTGCTTTAGGTGCTTCTAGAGCCGGAGTATCCAACATTGGAATTCACATTGGTGGAACCGTAATCGGTTCAGTCGGTTCGTACGTTCACGGAGACAGCATCACCACAACCAGCAGCACTAACAACGACGCTAGCAAGGTGACAAATGCTGATCTTATGGAAGCAATGAAGGAACTCAAGAGCGGTCAACAAAAGGCCTCATTGCAAGTACAAGGTGTGGAGCGCACGGTCCGCAAGGCCGCCAAAGCATGGGATCCACCTCGTGTCAACTCAAGCTATGCAACACCACTGGGACAATCGTTGAAGGCAAATGTGGAGTTCTCGCCCGCAGCTCGACCAAAGAGCTTGTTTGATGCTGAGAATGGTAAGGAAAACACGTTGCGTTGCCATCCCTTATTTTATTTTGTGTTCTGCAATGTCCCTAATTATTTTGTGTTTCGTTCACGTCTCCAGACACTCCTTCCCCGTATGCTCGTGCTCCCGTTGGTGCAACGGTGGATGAAGAGGATGTGAATTTGGTTGAATCCCAAACTAGTGGCATGGTTGTTCATGGTCCTCTCAATCCGTTGTTTTCTCCCTCTGTAAATCATGCGGTAAACACAGTCACAGCTCCAGACACTCGTTCTCCGTATGATTGTGCTACTGTTCCAACGCAGTTATTGAAGAAGGACGAGTTGGTTGAAGCCACGACTGGTAAGTACATCATACGGATCGATAACACTGGACAAACATGTATTTGGGACAGCGAATCTACCTTGGCCTTTATACTTATACGACAAATCCATAATATACTAAACAACAACAACAACAACAATCATCATTCTACCACCGCCACTACTTCTTCTTCTCACGAGACAGACAAATTGACACCAATTTTGGAAGAATTATTATTCATTTCATCGCCGCCACAGCAGCAACAACAAGATGAGCATGATGATGGATTTCATATTGTCGAGTTGGGTGCAGGTATGGCCGGTTTCTTAGCGGGTATGGCCGTCACCAAATTATTACGAGACCATCATCAGCGATCTACGACGCTATTACTCACAGATGGACATCCTCAAGCCGTCTTGAACAACCAAATCAATCTGGCCTTGAACAACAACAACAACACTACCACTCATCCTCTTTCCAATATTGGAACTGCATCGTGTCAACGATTAATATGGGATACTCACATCGGTACTGTATCAGATGACCATCATATCAAAACTTCTTCTTCTTTGGGAACCTGCCAACCGCCTCATACTACTACTACTAATATTCCCGCATCCCGATTTCATTTAGCCCTCGCTTCCGACTGTACACATTTTCAACAATTCCATGCTGGACTCTTGATCACATTGGCATATCTCTTACGAATCAACGGTAAAGCTATTCTATGCCAACCCACACGAACCGATTCTCTCAACAACTTTATACAATTATGCCAAAGTGTGGCCAATCCCACTCTTAATGACAAAGACAACGAACAACCACAACGACCACTTTGGAAGGTAGAATGGTTAAAGGAAGGGTATGATACTGTGGTCGATAGGAAACACCAGGAATCCTTGTTGGGTAATACGAGTACCAACAGCCAAAACCTGTACTACGATCCCAATCTGCATTATGCCCATCTCCTCGTTCTCACCAAACTTCGAGAATTGACCGATGAGGATCGACATCTCGCCACGAAACGTCAGGTATGGAAACCTAAACAAAATATTTTGCCACCGAGAAATTCTGGAACAAAACGATAAAGACAATAGAAAAAGAAAAAGAGAAGCAAGCTTGTGTGAGTACTATGCAGATTGACGGAAAGGTGGTGGACGTCAATATACAATTGATGTTCTACTATACTTGACTATTGAGTAGTAGAAGAGGGATGAAAAAATAGAAAACAAAAACACAGGTATCTTGTTTCATATTATCATGGACTCGAGTAGTTATGAGTAGATTATTCCATTCGGATGATGTCAAGTTTGTGACTCAAGCTTCCAGCTCTGATCCAACTGTCAATCCCACTACCATCTTACATCACGAATACCTTGTTGGTAGATCCCTCATCCTGATCAAAATCCCGAATTCCTCCTCTTGCTCCAATTATGGAGCCAACTTGGGGTTGATACCGTACTTAGAATTCTTGACGGAGTTATTCACATGATGATCATCTTCCACTGATGTTTTTATAATCGTAGCCGTTCCCATATCAATACGAGGTTCACGTTGCTTCGGAAGAAACACCGGACCAGGACGGCCATTATTATTTTTTGTTCTCTTCTGGTGTTGTTCCATCCAGATGGGTCCTCTTTTTCCGATCCACAGATCTCCGTCGATTTTGAATATATCTTGGAAGGAGGAGGGGATCTTTTGAAGCTTGTTGAAATCTACCAAAGAATACAATTCGCTCGCTTGGAAGGCCTGACGGTACAGCATAGCCTTGCGAATCGGATTGGCTGTCGATTCTATCTCGCCTAATGCCTCCTTCCGATCCCGAATATAGCCCCTCGCCTGCTCCAATAAACGAGCCTTGTCATCCTGCAATTCCTTCAAACCATCCGAGGTGAAAACAGGAAATTTCGTGCAATTCTCTATCTATGATGATAATAACAATAAGTCACAACAAAAGTGCAGGAAACTGTTTTGTTTAGAACGGCATCAGAGGCTTCTATGAATTGGGCAGGTACTCTTCCAAAGGAAGAAGAGAAAAAGGTTCCACCATCGTTGCTAATAATAATAAAAACATTGTTCGCTCATGATTTGGTGCGGCCGGTCGGATTACAAAAATCCTGGTGCGTTGGAAGCTAATTTCGTCGAGACCAACTATATTACAATATACATATTAATAATAAGATAAACAAAATATTCACGGAATTTGGATCGAAAATGAAAAAGGACAGAAA
>JAUBNZ010000471.1:0-17063 GCA_032355485.1 Bonnemaisonia californica
GCCTGTAAGTCCCCGATCCGGGCACGCGTGCACTGAAAGGTGCACGTGTGTCCGCTGGAAAAATAAATACTAAAGCGCCCGTTCAGAGACGTCCTGCTCGGGGGAGGCAGGTAATTGTCGGGTCGTACCCTCCGCGGTGCGCCTCTGAGGTTACCATTGCGCGGGGCCCAGTAGCCCCAGCCGGATATGGCTGGGTACTACAGAGGTGCTGCAGGGGGCTAGTCCGGCTGCACTGCACTTGGGGAACCGGGGTGCCCATGCGGGTACAGTATATGACTGCTGCCTGATCCTGCCAGTACACGTGTGCCCGTTGGGGCACACGTGGACCCGTGGTAATCCGGTCCTCGGAATTGATCGCCGAGCTGGTATAAATCCATAAATCTGGACACACGTGTACCAGAAGGGTACACGTGTGACAGGAAAATAGATAATACTGTAAGCGCAGAATGTTGTAAATATTAACCAAAATTTTGTAAATATTTGAGCGGCGGGTAACCCTGTATTACAATGCCAGGATGGCGTGGTACTACAATTATTTCTGAACAGACTCGGTCTGGCATGATTTTTCCCGGAAAGAAGGTGATGGGAAACTGATTTGAAATTCTGTCCATAGGCCGGGGTCGCACGCGGGGAGACCTCTATGTTTGCCTCAATTTGAGACAGCTTCGTAAGGTATTGGACCAATTCCCCATGGAAATGTGAGATAGACAGTTTGTGTGTATCTTTTACTAAATGTATCGTGAAATTTCCAGAAAATGGCCTTAAGGATACTCCGTTGATGTTTTAACTGCCCCCATAGGTTGCTGTTGCTCCCCCTCAATTTTGAACAAAACCGGATATTACTCGCATCCGAGGCCTTCGCTTACACTTGTTACAGAAACAACACCCTGATCTGAGATCTCTGTGAGGTTTCTCGCAAACTGAATAATGCTTTACCCCTCAAGGATCGAGCCTACCGACGTTTTGTTTTATTACACTGGGTACTCTATTCCAAAATGTTTCCGTCCTTACTAAAGATTTTTTCTACTTGAAACACGTCGATCTAGTAGTTCAACGTATCTGTATTGCATTGCTAGGTCCCGAATTCCAACTGTTTCGGTTTCGAAACTGAAGGGGCGAACTAACGCATAGATCCGGACCAAATAAGCAAAATCAGTGTCCGTTTTCTGTGCTAGCTAAGCACTGATCACCAAAATCCCTCTCGTTGGCATGCGACCAGCCATCATCGAGCTAGGAACCGAAAATCTTCTCCCCCTAAACATGAGAACATTTTTCTGCAGCGACAATTCAAGCCTCTGTAAGGGTTCGCTCGTACTCGTAACTAATGAAGAATACTATGCTCATCTTCGTGGTCGTATCCTCCACTTCCTCGAGGTTTCTCCTCTTCGAATCTTGTTCTGCGTCAAAACGTTTTAGCTCCTGACCACCGTTTAGGGTGACAGTGCGAGAAAAACTAAGATTCCCCGGTTTTGAAGTATTCGGTTGGAGCAGTAACTATTTGCTGTGGATTTTTTCTTTTTTTAAAGGATGTTTGACATCTGTTTGATATCTCTAATCTTGGATTGTTTAGTGCTATCCTTTGGCCCGAGTTTCTGAATAACCGAATTTCGCCCAGCGGGCATATGGCCGACTTGAGAAATCCGAAGAATACGTTCATATAATTCTCTCAAGGGATGCCGTACTTGATGTGTGAGGGTCGAAATATGCAGACATGATATAAATTAAATTAGAATTGTTCACTGCAGATTCGGGGGGGGGGATAGACCTTCACTCGGGGAGGGATGGGAAGAGACATTCCCAGTGTGGCTGGAGTAGAACGCAAATTTGAGGGCCTCTTTTCATGGGCAACTGAATATGTTTCATGATCCGGATTGCCATCGGTGGTGGGTCGTGATCTGGGATACTATAATGAGGACTTGGAGACCCGGTCGGTTGATTTCTTGCATTGCCTCGCCCTCAGTGATGGTGAGGATAACGTTCTGGTGTGATAGGCAGGAAAAGTTAGCCTCCAAATTGAGCGGAATGAATACGGAGTGAAGTACGGAATTCGTGTTTATGGGGAATTCACATTCTGTAGTATAGATGGGCAGCTTTCTGGAACGGCATATATGAAATTGTGACTGCAGGAAGCAATTTCAATCTGTTTTAAATCTTATAAAAAAGGTAGGAGAATTCTGCAAGTAGAGTTGAAAGTTTCGAGCGGCAGGTTAACGATACAGGGTACTCGATACGATACGGGGCGAGCCATTCATTGCATAATATGCGTCAAAGAATTATATCAAGGCAGCTCTTGTCATAACTCAATGTATATTTATTGGAAGGAACCATATTGTAGACCTGAATTTGTCTGTCTATGAATGCGGTGTCTTCAGAGTTTGAGGTGAGCCGGGACTTTGAGGCCCATTTCGAAAGAGGAGTTGCTTGAATTCATTCTGTACAAGTAGCCTCTCCTGAAATGTCGCTGTGGGGCGTAAACGGATGGATTGTAGAATGTTGGGATAAAAATTGGAGTACTTGATTCTGGGATTGAAGATGGGATCGTGACGCTAAGACAAATGCAATGATTTTCTTGTCAAACACTCTTTCCCTTGTCGTCAGGGGAACCAGGCCTGGAAATTCTGAATCCATATCCTCTCTCTGAGAACGGAGAGGATCCTATCCAATGTTCAGTGCAATGGCGGAGTTCCCTAGAAGGTGAGGGCCGCCACCCATTTGTGGGACTTGTTGCGTTCCTGACATTTTTCCAGCTAATGAATTTAATTTCTGCCACAGTTGCGGTACAAAAATCTGCCCCTAGGCCATTTGTGGATCAGCAAGTTGGGACTGAATTGCTTTCATATCCTGTTCGTCGGCTAGCGTACCGAAAAACTCATTGAGGTCAAAAAACTGAATGCGGAGGGAATCTATAGACTTGTTGAGGTCAACAAGACTATTCCGTATCCCTCCGCTTAGCTCGTCCCAGGCTTTTCTGTTGGAACTAGGTCTGAGGTTCAGTCACCACCTCCTAACGGATAGTGGTGAACTTAGCTTCTAACGTATCCTCGATCTCCTTACGGAGTTTGAGGATACATTCTTTTATCTCTACCATGGATGTGAGTCAATGATCCATGGTGAAGGTCTTCATGCAGTAATCAATCTCAGGAGAGAGACATGAGGATATCAGAACAAAGCTTATCAATACGGACGTGGAGGAGATCCTCAACGCCCTCTCCGACAGACAGGTGCGTTTATTCCTCAAATGACGCACCTGCAGCCTTTTTCTTAGGCGCCATCTCGAACTTGGATATTCTTCCAAAGGAATAACTTTCTACGTCGGGAGACCAATGTAATATTTCGCATCCTCCGGAGAACTGGGTTTGCGCCGAAATTTCTTGGTTCACTCTCGGTAGCAGCCCGCAAGAGGGGGGTAGAACAACTCGTCTCTGGATTTGAGGATGAGAGTCCCCTAAGAAGGTTTTCGGGGGACCAGAGTATCGTTATAATATGCTTTTACGTATGCTGGTGACTTGTCAGTTTACTGCGTCACGCCAGAGAATGGTATCTTCGGCTGGTGGCCTCAAATGTGGATGGTTGATGGGGATGAGGTGCTGCCCAATTCTAGAACTGGGGAAGGGCTGACCGGTGAGATTACTGACGTCCCGTACAGAGAGACATCCATGAAATGGGTCTCGAGGGAAGAAAAGGGTCATCCACTCTGACTGTCGAGCTGGTTTTGGCTAACTAAAATTGATTCTACACCTGTTAAACGTAGAGCGCAAGTAGAGGACCCACCAATGTTTCTCCACGCGTCATAAGAAGGTGGAAAAGCCGAGAAGAAGAAGCTTCTTGGGAAACGATGTCCAAGAAACGGGACGGTTAAGGCCGAAAAGATGGGTTACTGTCACTCGGTAGTCGAACCGACGTTACTAACCTATGTTGTTCGCCCCCTACGGGACGACGCACTGCTTGAGGCGGAGAAAATGTTCCTTCCCCCGGCGCAAAACCAGGAAGGAGCCGAGTTTTGGTGCCAATATCGAATGACAGGCTGTCCTTGGGAGGGGGATCTTGATGATAGCGTCGTGCTACTGGTGGGGACGACGAGGAGATGGATATGGAGGGATGATAGGCGGGCCCCAGGGGCTATCCGAGCCAGGAAACTTAGTACGTTTGTCCCCGCTTCAGGGAGATCGTAGATGAAAGCACGGAGTTGCTGCTGCAAAAAAAGTTGATTCAGGGGATACTCACGTACCCGTACCCGTCCTTTAAGTAACTCTGATAAGCGGAGAGATTTTTATAAGCCGCTTACATAATTAATCTCCATAAATTAATTAATATAATAGAACGTCGCAATAGGCCTCATTAGCCTATCATCGGGCTATGTCGGAGGCCGCTGAGTAATTGAGTAGCACTGGATTCTCGGCCACCCTTGTCAGGTGGCAGAGTTGCCCCATTGTTAGAATTAACCAAACTTTAGGCAACCCCTGCGGGTGGCTGTTGCAGTAGCAGTGGTGGATCCCTGGTTGGTCCCTTATCCTATCTATTACTGGGTAGGATAACCATATGTTACTCAGTACCTCCCATCGGGGGCAGCGGATAGTGGCCCATTATCATCGATCAATAACATTCAACTACCAGGACACACCCGCAGTGGGATGGTAACATAGTAATATCCTTAGTGCCAGTAACCCTCGACATTTTTGACAGGGGTTACAGTACTTACTGCACCCGGTACATCCCTCCTTATACCAGTAGGTGTGGTTTATTACAGTAGCCATGTCATTTAGGATACTACTCCTTGTTGTCATACATTTTCCCCAAAATTATATCCCTTGGTCGGCGATATTTCACGTTAAATTCCCCACCTTGCTTGTAAAAGCGCGGTGTAATGCTGACCCCTTCCCACACTTGGGAGACGTTCTCGCCAAAATTCCAAAAGCGATGTACTACTACGGAGGCATGGTAGTACTACATAGCCCCCTCCTGAGGCGCTAGCGTCCCGCTTGCGGGTTGATTCAGGGATTTATTGTACTCTCCTGTACACGGAGAGTCAGATTACCAATATTCCTTTTCCATTTCATCGTCGAAACGTGCCAATATTGGGATGTAGTCCGATGCCCTTACTCGTGCATTCTCCTGTACACGTGTTCTCAAGCCTAAAATGTTGAACAAATGAAATTTGGTTGATTTTGGAGAATTGTATACACGTGCAAATTTCTTAGTAGTCTGAGATCATGTACACAGGTGAGATGTTTTACACGTGTGGGACAATGCACAAGTGCGAGATGTTTTACACGTGTGTGACTATGTACCCGTTTGAGATGTGGTACTGCTGTCAACTCTTTTTGGTCTGTACGTAGTAACAGTAGTTCGAGGCATTCAGAAAGACATTATTATTTCAGAAACGCCCAAGACACGGTCCAGAAGTTATTCAGAATTTTTTAGTACAGAATTACCCGAATAGATTTTCACCGTCGAATTTCGGCTATGCATTTTACAGTACTATTACACAGCATACTGTGTACAGGGCCACCCGAAATTATGATATCAGAAATTTTGATGACTGCCCCGTGGTACACCTAGATACTGTAATGGACCATCGCCTTGCCAAGCACTGCTCCGAAGATACGGTATTTTCTTTGCCACTGTACGCCATGATGCGCAAGAGTCCATCATGATCATGGCAATGATGATCTTAGCGATTATAGACACGGAGGTCGTTTGGGCCAATCTCAGGTGGAGAAAGAAGAACAAATACAGTACATAGAAGTACTAACAAATCATGACCCAGAGTCTTCCTTCTGTTTATTCATTCGGTGCCGCTCTTAACACCACGCTCTCTTACATATACATTAGGTAATTGCTCACTTACCGGCTCGGCATAATGAATTTCACATTACACATGACAGGTGTAGTTATCCGTTGTCAAATGTAGCGTGTCAGGAGTGGGGATTGGAAATCGAACATTTTTTCTAGCAAGAAGCGGGGTGCAAAAGTATGGAGAAGCGGATGAATTGGCAAGCGGAAGAATAGGGAAGAGGAACAATACGGAAGCAGAAGAATTGGCAAGCGGAAGAATGGGCAAGCAGAGGAAGGGAGAAGCGCTAAGTTCGTGTCGTATATTGTTTACTGAGGCCACTGAAAACTTTGCTGTCACCAAAGAGATCCGGGTTCAAATCTCGCCATGAGATCAATGCCCCATTCCGCTACGATGATCTACCTGATTCTATACGTAACATAATAGAGGTAAAGAGAGATTGTAGAAGCGTGTGTGATACATTTTCATAGAGCTTCCGTATGGTGGAAACGCTATTTCTCTGAGATCAATGCATGAGCTCTGAAGTCAGCTCGATAAATACTGTATGATTTGGTTATGAAATAAAAATTATATAGATGAGGGTGCGCGAAGATAGTGTTCGAACTCGAGATCTCCAAAATAAAAATGGATTGCGCCCAGAGAGCTCACGTAGCGCCTTCAATAGCGTTGTTGACACCGGGGAGGTCTGAAGCGCCCATTTTCGCGTGCTGGTCCAGCTCCTCGCCGAACACAGTGAGAGTAATAGTCTCGGGAGGGTATACTCGCAGAGACTGGCAAGAGAAACGACTCAGTTCAGTAAAGATCGACGGTGTTGAAGGCGGGTGGCAGAGCCGCTCTTCGTGATGGAACTTCCTTTGCTATAAACGCGCGGCTGCATAGCATCCGAGTCGTCGGTGAGCTCATCAAGGCCCCAATCGTCAATCGAGCCTGGCGGGGTGGTGGCCGTGTGGTTGGCAGGCGCGAGGAAAGAGTGGTCGTTGAGGGTGCATGGGAGGCAGATGCCTCTGGGGGTGGGGTGAAGAGAAGGGGATGGATAGGGCTGACGCTAAAGTTCTTGCGCAGGCGCGGGAGTTGTCGCGGGGTGGGTAAGGGATCCAGAGAGCGTCGGTAGTTGCTGTCTGTGAGGTTAAGTTAGTCGGGGCGGGGGAGAGTTGCAGGGGCTGCGTGGGCCGTGATGGGAGCGGCCTCGCCCCCGGACCGGAGGTACGGCGTGTAGCAGTAAGGACGGTTATGCGAATATCGGAGGAAGTAGATTCTTGCGAGCTGCGCTCGGAAACATTTCGCGGAAGTTGACGCGATGACTTGATGGTGTGGACTGATGGAATGGTAGAATTCGACGGGTGTGGTCGGGGTTGTGCGCTTCCAGGAGGCCGATGCGCGCATAGCCGTCCTTAGTTATGATTTCCGATGCGAATGACACATGGCGCGAGCGTTTGGACGGGAGTTTTGGGGTTGGCGGGACCTTGCAGAGTGATATTTGAGAGTGGGCGTGGGGTCTGTGCGGGAGATCGGGGGGCGAATGCGGATAATCGTGGGAGCTAGTATGCGAGTGTGAGAATGGCTAGGGGTGAGAGGGAGGGTTCGGGTCTTGGTCTGAGGCATCGGAGGTAGGGGATCATTGGAAGGGTAACCATTGCGCACGCGAGGTTCCCTTCGAATTCTGACGTGCAGTTGACGGTGTGGGGATGTTGGGATGGAGGGCAGGGAGGGGGTGCGCGGCGGGGGCTGCGGCGGTTCTTGCACAGCGGGGTGTTCAGTCGGCGCAGGGGCGGGAGTGGCGGGGAGGGCGGGACTGGGGAGGGGGGACGGAGGGGTGCTCGTTGGAGACGGCCGAATGGAAGGATTCGGCCGATGAATCGGAGCGGTCACCGGGTTGTAGAGGCATCCCTTGGTGGTGCTTCTGTGCAGAGCGGTGTCAGGTGGGAGCAATCTGCAGAGGCTGGGGTGGGCGGAGCAGCGGGAAGCAGGTTGGCCGTGTTGACGTGGGGTGCAGAGAACAGCGGTATGCTAGCTCCCAATAACTTACAGTTTGTAGTCAATTTATATAACTAAAGTTCCACAGTATAGATTGCAATACACTGGGTACGATACGCTACATACAATAAGTTACAATTAGTAGTCAACGTTTTTAAAATAATGCAAGCAGCCAATGAAATTTCAGCATTCCTACATCACTGCGCTCAGCCAATCACACGTTCGGCGATGCACAGGCGCACTTGCCGCACGACATTTTGTGACTTTCATGGATTTATGGCTATGAATCCGTGAAACTGCACCCAATTCACTTAGAACGCTACAGTACTTACAATATATTACAATTAGTAGTCAACTTTTTAAATTAATTTACTACAGCGCAGATTGCAATACACGATGTACGCTACCGTACATACAATAATAAAATACAATAGCCGTTCTCTCCCGTCATATCACCACACCGCATATCACCCCTCTGGTATGTACGAATTCTGCCCCCTCTCCAGCCAATGTGCAACCTGGCTTGCGGGACACAATCACACACTATTTTCAGATCTCATGCAAACCGTTCCAAAGTATCCTCCATCAAAGTGAGACGCTGTCAGCCGTATTCGGGTAGTGTAATGCACTAATTGAACCTCCAACGCTGATAAAACGTACATTAAAACTGCGTTCATAGATATTGTTTCACGCTCCCTCTTGCGCCCATACCGAAATATTCTCGCTCACGCCGACTCTGCCCACCCTACTGCACCTGTAATAGTCGCTGACCTACTGATCGAACTTCTACTGTATTTTGCATTAACGCCTATAACTCCGTTTTCCATGGCAGCTTCCGCTAAACTTCCGACTAAATTTTTAAATTCACTAACAATTTTATCCCCCCCCCCCAAATCACACCGCAGAAACTTATGAAAGTTTCCTCTACAGAAGGTCCTCATAACGGAGGTAATTTATCTGTTTCAAGAGATGGGTTCTTTACTCTCTTCTTCTGAAAATTCTTCTGGAAGAGCCCACATCTTTGTGAAAACGACTTCTAGAGAGTTATTTAATGAATGTTTGCTCTGTAAACCAGTAGGAAGCCTTCATTAGTGGTAAAATCGGCCCCTAACAGATTTGAATTGTTGAAGAGATACTTTCGGTCAGTATACAGTTGAAAGGGCCTCCCTGATTTTCTTTGTATTATCTACACAGATACGTTTATCCACTCGTAGTTTTGGAAGACGAGCGAGGACTGTATTGACACTTATCTTCTAGCACCAAGAGGTTCCATCGGCCTTTTTGAGAGCCTGTATTTGCAAGTATGTGGATCTTTGTATTGAAATACGCCTCAAACCAATGAAATCGAAAGCGGGAAACGTCACCCAAGTTTTTGTAATGTACTCCATCCACCTTCGCGATCTAAAAAGGGCTGGTTCCATTATCAGTATGAATTTCCATTAGATCACCACAAGCATAGGAGTAATTCCGGACCTCCTCTTACAAATCTTCCACTGGTGATTCAGTATTGTTCGTTGAAGCAGGGATTCGTTCCAGAGAGCATTCGGGGCTCCTATGAAATAAGTCCGTCCGCGGCGTATACACCGATTCTTTTAGTGCGCCTAACGACAGCGATTTTGATGTGTTGGTAATACGACCTTCACATGAAGCTAGGCACTTACGAACATCACTCTCGTTGTATGGCGGCCTTGTATCTATCCCAGGTGCCTCCGAAAATTCCGGTTTGAAGCGAATTATTCCATGAGTTGGACCTTTTCCCACTCTAAGCGGTAGCTAAATTCTGTTACATTTCTTTTCCGTGTGCATCTTTGTTGAAAATCTCTCAAAGTTGCTTTGCGGTTCACCCAATGCCCCTTTGAAGTGGAAATATAAATTAGAAGTTAGGAGTTGGACCTTCTCGATGCACTGCTCTGAATCAAAGATTCATGAAATGTTTGCTACGTTGCGCATATGACTCACAATCGGGTGGGGTGTGTACGACAGCTTGAGTTGATTCTTGAGATCTTGGACGGTGACAGCGTCGTGATGAAGTAGTCTGCTAGATGTATGGGAGAATTATAGATCAATTTCTTCATGGGTGTGTCCCATAGGCAAGATTGAAACGAAAACTTATTCGAGTATACAAAAGGACACAAGACATTCGATCTATCCCAAGAAGTATGATTTTTGTTCTCTCGAGAGCAATTAATAGAGTGGGCGTTAGAGGGCCATCCAGGGATTTCCAAGTTATCCACCCGTGCAGGGCTTCTATTACATGATTTTCTCCTGTTTCAAACTCACCAGTCATTACATGTAGGAATAATTTGTTCTCCGAGCGGTGTTCTAGAGATCCTATCAGATGAACTTTGATTTTGTTACCCTTCTGGGTTTCTTTCGTTCGTATCTGCTAGTGTGGAAGCCCGTCTGCGTCTTGGTCAGTCCCATCTAGAATCAGACTTCCATAATTTTGAGGATTGCATTGGGCTTTGCTTCGGTTCGAGTAGTAAAGGCGCCTATCTCTCGCAATGAATTGATTATTGGCCTCTTTCATTGACAAAATTTCCCTGTATCAGTGGCTATCTTGTTTAAGATTCGCTAGTTCAGCGCAAAGAGCTTCGCAAATGTCACATTTAGGAAATCTGTGCACCTTCGCACACTTCACAATTGAGCATCGCTTTTTCCACATACTTAAAAATATGAGTAGCTTGGAACGGGCTTCTCATTACTGTAGGCGCCTAAAGCAGTCCATGTATCCTGGAACTACACTTGCATTTTCTGGAAGTATGGTAGGTGCCATTCTTAGCAATCTGGCATTGGATTCGCCGTGTTTTCTGCAAGGTTATCAATGAACATGACGATACGGGCACTGTCGTGTAGAGCTTTCCCCATCCTAGGCAGTATCGTAATAGCGCTAGTTGTATGGGCCTTACGAGTCTCCTTTACAGGGCATTGGAAAAAATCTTTACTGACACCGAATCCCTTGTTCAAGAACTTAGAGCTCATTGGCATCTCATCGAATAAGAAGACTTTCAAATCGCCTCCAGTCACACTTTTTATTCTCAGCATTGAGATTAACAGCTTCGTCCTCTCGGCGTATGAAATCATAAGTACCCTTGAGCGCTCGGCAACGAAAAAACCAGTAGATAAAGACCTGAAACACAGTAAAGATTTGCAGCATTTCCACCCAAGTGGAAAGAGGGGGATGCTTCCGCTGCAGCTTCGATGAGCTTCAAACGAAGAGCAGATGGACCGACAGATTGCTCCACGCGGTTTCTCTTAGTGTACTATCGAGGGGGTCTCTGAGGGAGGAGGCTGTGTTCGCTAACCAACGGTTGGAGTTGCGGTGAAATTTCAGAATTGCTTTGTTCGAAAACCTCGTTGCAACTCATGTTTCTCTCGGAAATTGAGTTTGGAGAAAATTCACGTTAGATGGGAGTAGGCCTGATCAGTCTACTTCGCTAGGGGCCACTATTAATGTCAAAATTCAGTTGACGGAACTCTCTGGGAGCGCCTCTAAACGGAAGTATGGGTTAAGATTCGACTACAATACCGTGATGTTTTTGAACACGGTTTTGCTCGTTATCTGACAGCTCTTACTGAGCTGTTAATTCTGGAGGTCAAACCGAGTATCAGGATTCACCGTAACCTCTTCCGGGAAACCAGAGCGAAATTGTGTCCATTGAACGGTATTTCATTGATACATGCTAACATGTATGTGAAAATGTACATCTCTGTAAATAAAAAATGGGTAATACTGTTATTTTATCGCCGTACGTTCATTTGTTGTTGTTTAGTCAAAGCGAATACCAAGAACGCATATTACCTCAGACGTAAATATAACAGAGTGGAGCTCATTTCGGAAACTTGCCTGAATTTGTTCTATGCAGCCGTGGTTTTTTGTTTTTACGCTCTTAATTACACCTGTGACTGCTTTTCGCAAGAAAAGAAGTTCGCAGATCATATATTACTGTATCATATGTACGAAAATTTCGATTCAGTCTTTATCAATCTGCACCTCCACATAACTTGATTATATGGTGTACTTCTACTGAAATACACATTGTTCAGTACTGGTTGTTAAAAGTTGTAATTTACGTTTTGAGCAGCCCGTAAAATGTCAGTGATATGAAAGGGTGCTTGCAGTGGAGCACAATGCAAAGGTATTTCAAAAAACATTGTTGCAGTTAGAGGCTTTACCGTCGTTTTTTCACATCACTGCTGTGTGCAGATGCATTCATTACAAACTGTCCCGTTATGTGCATCTCACAATATAGCACGCCACCGTTGGAGAGGATTGCATTAATTTCCTTTTGGCCGTTGGTACTCCCGAGTCTTTCAGAATATTTACAGACTGTGCATTCGATTGCAAGCGTATGCCATGCACTAAATATACATAAATATTTAGAGAGTAATGATACGTTACAATATCAGTGTTTAATCATGCGTGTTCATTTATCAGACTACTACTACCTACTTACAGATTAATTTACTTTGTTATTACTCCAAAAGCTGGTCTGTCTGTTATGACCATAATATGACAGGTACAGGTGTATTTACCGAATTAATGAGAGATGATGCATATTTCACATTGTTGATGTAAATATAAGTGCTGATTCGAACACGTGCAGTATCCTGCAAGTAGCAAAGTGAAGGCTTTTCCGCAGAATCTTTAGCGTAAGAGTCCCACTTGAATTTCAAGGAACGGTGAATGGCTGAAGATGGAGTTGAAAAAGCAGTTCATGCTGACATAATAAAACGGAACTATACATACTTGTCAAGCTAGTTGAAATTTAGAAAGGAGATTCAATCATAGCGGTAGAGCCAGGAAATCATTTCCAGAAGAAATTCAAGAAACCATCTAAAAGAAATCTGGAATGCTCTACCAAACTTATTATTATCGATACATTTAATCAGTAAGCTACATTCTTCGACCAATAGCTCCCAACTTCACTCTACAATCAGTGACTGCTCCAGCAGATCCTACTGCTATTACTGGTCTCCCTACAAGACCGTAGCTCATATTAAATTGTTATGGAGGCAGCGAAGGAGCGCTTTTCAAAACTTCTACTTGGAGCTGAAGTGACCCAAGTAAGTCCTTTGTCATGCACTTTGTTCACGAGAATCAGATCGCTCGTTCGCAGTGGAGTATCTGGACTGAAAAGCATTTTCTGTGAGGAAGAATATGGTAATATGACTACAGGAGGGTCTATGCCGTATGGAATCAAGTTGGAATGCATTTACAAGTCCTATCCTCTATCTTACTTCACTGAACTGCTTGGAAATGAGGACTTGTCGAAGGAAGAAGTTCCAAAAAGGGGAGTGTGGTACGGTGTAATCGATGGTTCTCATCGGAACGAATCCCTCAGAGAGCTCCTGCAAGAAGAAGTTGATTTATTCGCTGGTTTCTTCCAGTAGTCAGTCATGCTCCTCAAATCCAGCGCACCAATATCCGTATACCGTGCATTTTCTCATTTATGAAAACGAGAAGCACAAATCAGATTTTTATGTTTCCTCAGACTCAATATGATATCCTCCGTAATATCAAGAACGACTTCACCATGCTCCAGAAGGAGTTACGCAGGAAGCTAAAACCAAGAGAAGTGGCTGAGTTCTACGGTGAAGGAAGTTCATGCTGTACTGCTACGATCAGGCAGTTTAGGAACTGCGCTCTTCGATTACCAGAGTCCGTCATAGAAGCAACTGGAACGATTCTTAACGAAGGACATTTGGGGCTAGCTAAAAACGGAAGCGAGAAAGTGGAAACAAGTTTTTCAAAGGACGAGGATCAAGAGAGGCTGAATGTAGAGTCTTTCGCTACATCGTGTCTACGGCCACACTAAAAGGCTCAAGGGTATTCATGAATGCTCATGGAATGGATTGAGAGGATCTACAGATTTGCGCACTGTATCGTATTCGGGAGCTTGCACCTTCCAACGGCTACGGGGCAACAAAACCGACCACAATTTCAGAGCAGTTTTCTGCCGCCGGTGCAGCCTTGTTGGAGGTTCGAAAATTCGAGAATTAATGGGCACTACAGAATGGGCACTAGTGATGCGGACTCTTCGAATGAATTCTTTACGTATACAGCTTCTCGGTGCTATTGGGTAGAGCGAACTCAAACGGGGGCGTAATTCTGCCCAGAATAGCTGAATACAAGTCTTACAACCAGTTTTTGGCGTCTGGAGCGCCAACTTGGTTGAAACGTTCATCCGTGGTCAGACAATCCGAAAGCTACGTGGAATCGGCCTCGAGATTTTTGCGGGCCTCATGCTCAGTGAACGAACGCTCGCGAAACCGGCAGTCTTTCTCTTTCGTGCAGATGATGGTTCGTTGCACTCGTTAGGTCATCGAGAAGAAGTCGCGCGCAATTTGTTCGATGTCACACTGATATTTTGAAAGCCGGGGGGTGGGGAGACGGCGAGGTAGTTTGATCCGCTCACCTTCGACGTGGCCTTAGCAAGAGGGGAAGAGCGAGGAGCTCTTGGTGGATTTGATAGTGAAAATATCATCGACGAAAGAGCGGGGACTGGAATTTAGGAATCCTATTGAGTAAGACAGCTGGAAAAGTACCAGGGCCGGTCCGAAACTGTGGAGGAATATTTTTAGGCTAGATTACCCAGCAATAGTAGTTCCTGGGTGCAAGCTGTGTGCTCTGGAAGGGCGAAAGGATGAAGTTGCCATTATTGCCTGGGTTGTAGAGCGAATGGTGGTGGGTTTTCGGATCCTTTTGTGAGATCAGATCCATTAGCGTTTGGACCGCACGTCATGAATGATGGTTCAATATACTGTGAAAGAGGGGAGTTGACCCCTCGAACAATGCCGCTGGGTAAGGCAACTACTTTTTGTTGTTTTTTCAGGTGTATATGGGGCTGCTCTGGTCTTTAATGGGTGTTTGTTGGGGATCCTTCCAGGGGGAATCTGATATATGTGATTATCGGTAATTGCTGAAAGACGGGTGTTGATCATCTTTAGTAGCTTCGGTGAACGAATGACATTATATCAGGTAATTGGGTTGCTAGATGTCTTGGGCTATAAGCAGAAATAGTTACAAAAGTCGGATCGGAGAGGGCGGATCACCAATTCCCTAGTGTTTTTCATCATATGTTCCGCCCCAGAAGTTCCATTGCATGCTCAGGCCCGTTGGATTCTTATGGATGTTTTTCGATAGTTAGTGGGTGTTACACATTTGCCATATATTGCATCCCGCTATGGACAATGAGTATACACAGTTGAATCGGCATAATCAAACTCTTAGTTAGTACAATACAAACCGTTGAAGAAGTGCAATAAGATTCGTTAGCCAGGAATGCCCTTTTAAAAGGGGACCCAATGTTTTGGCGTTAGGGAAAATTTGCGTTATACATCCTGGTGCACAGACTATTAACCACACTCCCGCTATTGAGGTCATATTGTTCTTGTTACTTTTCCCGGGTCCGGCGGTCGTATAGAAATACCAAAAATAGTGTTTGAGCAGGTTCACAATGTCTGTGGACCGCTTCACTAATGGTAGGTGTATTAACCATACCTACTGATTTAACATCCACTTGGTTTCAGGAAAAATAGATAGTGAAGAAGCCTGTAAACCCACGTCGCGAGGAGATAGACTACGTATAGTCCGAACTTACTCAGTAATCCATTTGTCTTCGTGTGGACGATTAACTGCACACTAACCAAAATTACAAAAAGTCTAAAATCACATACGAGAGCGGGATACCGTGATCCGGGGAAGAACTAAGGTAACACTAATTGGGGCCCTTCGGGGCCCCTGGATCATGCTGTTTTGGAGTAACACTAATTGGGGACCGAAGGACTCCAATATGGTTGATATGGCGCGAATGCGAGTAACCGTCTGCCGCAGATCACTCTATCCGTGGGTAGTGTTGTTTTGCCCCCAGAGTACCACACACTAAATTTGTCGGCGTCCTAGGTCCCAAGGGAGGCCTAGAGCCCCATCCCGCTCAAAAGCTACTTTTTTGTTTGTGGGATTTGTAAGTAGGGTGAACCGGAGGCGCCGAGGACTTTATTGAAGGTTCGGTCAGGCATGATTGCATGATGTCGGCCTCCCTCCTGAAATCGAGAGCTTCTGTCTCTCGAGATTTGGTTACTTTTCTATCCGGATGCTCATTGGGAATTATAATATCAAAAGTAGTTCTCAATTGGAACGGTAGTAGAATTTTTCCGATGGCAGGGACTATGTTAACGTGCAGAGCCTATCAATACTAGGGGTTTTAAAAGGGCGGTTAACATGTATCATGACTAGAAGAATTGGCAGCGGGTTCTCTATACCAGAAAACAGCTTCCCAAGATTTGCAAGTATATAAAGTTGTAGGATGGAGTAAAAACGTGTCCAGCTTGTTGGTTAGGTATATCCTAGCGCACTGCGTATTAAGAGGATCGTCATGCATTGGCGAGAGGAATGACCCAATAGCACACTGAGTCCGCATGGTAGTCGGGAAAAAGCCCTCCAGGAAAATGTTCATGCGTCTGCGAGACGACAGTTCACGATCGAAGATGGAGACTGACTGAGTTTGCTTTATGTCATAAACAATAGGATTTCTACTTTATATGAACTCAGTGAAGGAGAAAGCCAGCTCATGGAATGGGGGTGGAGGGGGATGGACACATTAATCGTGTGCAGAGAGCATACTTGGCCAATGATAAGAACATACAGGGGTGAAACAGAGTTCATAGAACTGATTGATTGTTTCTATCCACGAATTAAAGAGCTGGGAAAATGTCCGAGTTTCTTGCAATAACCCGAAGCCTTGTCCGGAAATATTCATGAACGGAGGGTTTCCGACAGTCAATAAAATCCAGGCAAGGGTAGAGAGGGAAGAAGCGATTTGGAATACTTAACAATGGTAAAAGGATGGATAACGACAAAATAAGTAAAGGTGATGTTGCGCTCGGCGCTGGTAAGCGCACTCAGGGATAGGCGAGGCATCGCAGGGGTCATACCCATGATACGAGTGCAATGAGGCATGTTTTCAGGCCTCAAGAAATATCCAGCGCAGGGTGGAGCTTAGGTAACGAGAAACCAAATTTACGAAGGAGTTGAGAAAGAATTTCTTATACAACGTAATTCTCTTTCAGAGTCGAAGAGAGCCCTCCTAGGCGGTCGCCGGAGGAGGTACGCGCCATGATCAAGATGTATCACATTTGGGGAGGGAACCGTCAATATTGATCAACTATGTGTCGTAATAATCAGTCCTGGAGGCCAAGTGAGGCAACAGAAATCTCTAGTCTTCCGGTAGACGGTCGGGGTGGTAAAGCGACTCCTCCAGATGGAGTCGAGTCAGGGGTGAACACTCGGTGT